>BGZK01002110.1:0-79137 GCA_005406025.1 Eumeta japonica
AAAACACAACTTACTAGCGATTTTTATGTGTCGAGTAACGCCTAACTATAATGATGCGAAAATATAAGGAGTTGCAATACATGCTTTTCCAATTTTGATGTCAACAGTGAGGTAAAGTATTTTATTCCTCATCATCATACATCCAAATCGGCGGAACTTACAATTACAATTTGGATGGTCTTTGTCTCGAACTGTCACATCTCATCAAACTTTGTTTCGATGACTTCTTTTATGCAGGTTCAAGTAGAATCCGTGTACTCCTAAGATTTCACCGCCTTCGAATGACTTTATCGACAATTACGCTCTTCAATACGATATTTCGCCAGGCGCTGGTATATACATCAACAAGAAGGGGTATTCAATATTTCTTTGAAGGAAGTCACTTTTGGGGAAACTACTAACATAATGAGTTCAATACAAATTCATATGTGATTGAATCAATCAATTTGAATATTATTGAATCAAATCATCAAATTTCAATGTGTATGTCAATGACATACTTTCCGTCAGGTTTTCACTGGAACATAGGTTTCCCAAATCTGAATTGATTGATTTAAAAGCCATGAGCAAGAATTTGCCATGAAATTGGTTTTCAAACAGTCGATATTTGATATCGGACGTCCCCCAGGAACATCACCAACTTTTTCCGTTGTTCTAAAATGGTGAAATCCCAACTTTAATGACAATACTCGGCTTTCAATATAATCTCGATAGATGACCCTTTCACCTTTGACATAAATTTACTGGCAAGTACAAATCGGAAAAAGTTAGACGTTCTTTTGATAATTACAAAAGAGTATGATTTACAGCGTTTAAGAGTTTTGCTTTTGAACCGGAACATACTGGGTTCTTTCCTGACCACAAATATTGACCAATGAGTTTTAAACTTAAGTTAAATTAAGCCCCTCGCTTTGGTCCCAAATGTTCTTACCACATTGATGACAACGGTCGTTGCAGCCTATTACTAAACCATCGAGAAAAGTTTGTAATTTAAACTCTTAAGTTAAGATAATAAGAAAGATTGTTGGACAGTACATCTCATCAGTGAAGTGATGGAAATCTGGCGTAACATAATTCAAAGACTTGATGTCCCATTTCTTTTCATTTAAGTAATTCATTCGGTCATTACGGTTTGCGTAAAATTAATTTTAATTAAGTTAATCCAATTCTCACTCACCTATTGCGGAACGTGTTACTTATTTTGGGGATGTTTATTGACCTTGAGGTATTTCTTTCAAACGACTTTTATAGGGCACAGTTCATTGATTCTGTAATGCTTGCTGTTACTTTATTTATGTACTAAAAACAAAGTGGGCGAAATTAAGATGCGATCGTTAATCGTTGATCATTGATCGAAAAGCAAATCTGGCAAACTATTCCAAAATTTGTGCAAGTTTGAGCAAACTTTTGGTGAAATTTATGAACATGCGACTCCTTTTTTACAGAAAGCTAACCTACTCGGCGAAATCTATTATCGGACTGATTATATGGTGGTGTACACATGGATACGAGTGCCTCTCTATAAGCTTTAGGTATTTGAAAAAAAATAAAGCTTCGCGAATACTAAACTCTGCTTCTGCGGTGAAAAGACGTCACGTCCTCGAGGATTTGAAAGCAATGGATTGTATCTCACGCAGTTCAATTCTTTATTTGAGAGGCCATTTTCGCTAAGGGATACTACAAAGGTTAACGGAATCATCTACACATTGACCATCTCTTAATACTTGAGCATCCAACTGAACTTGTTCAGTTGGATGATCAAGTATTACAGATCCTTGGGCGATTCTTCGTGTTCACATTGCGGACCTTCTTGGCCACACTGAAACGGATTATTAAAAGTGATGGTAAAGTTTACTGAAACGTATCTACGGCGAGCGATCGAAACAAAAATAACACCGGCACACAAAAAAAAAAAAGTTGTCTGTACACCGAGCGCCACCTATCTACGGGCATGTTTTTCGACCCGCTAAACACGCATTTCAAGTCGGTTTAGGCCGTCCAGCCCTCAGTTTCGAAAATTGCAAAACCCCAAAAATCGCGAAAATTCGATGTTTTAGTAAGAAAAATTTGAGGATCTAAGAAAAGCATGATTTTATGTATTTCGATCTGTGAAATACTAATTTTGATTGTGCTTCAATTATAAGCTATTTTAAATCGAAAAATTGGAAAAATCCTTAAAAATTGCAAAATCGCAAAAATTGGAATTATCTCGGTATAAAAAATTTGTGGACGCGGATTGACGAAAATTTCATTTCATTGCATGATCGCTTGTACTTGCAACCAGGGCACCTCCTCGGGTGACGGTGGGCAACAGAACCATCTGGCAGAGTCCCTGGGTTAACGGCGTGTGCGTCATGGCAGGTACAAGTGATAAGTACTTTTACGATGCAGGGATCCGAAAAGCTTCGGTTTCATCATCAATAACTGTTTTCTGTGGCTTAACAGCTGATGAAACATTGGCGTATTTTATTTTACTTCTATTTGAAGAAGTAAAACCGGCAATGTCAGTCATACAGAAGTAACAGTTGTGCGAATTTGTTGGTGAAGTCCAAATCATGGGAATCGTAAATTTTAAGTTTTCTTTTGTCTTATTTTTTCCCATCGTATCAACATGATATGACATCGACCACAAACAAAGTGTGGGACCCAAACTGAATCAAATTTGTAATCTGAATGCGAAAGCATTCTTCATAACTTTGTTTTAATCTATCTGTAAAAATTCTACGGTTTTGTCGGCTCAAACTCCCCACAAATGTAACAGAATAGATCAGGATTCTTATTGCACAGATGGGAATTGCTTTTGTAATAGTACACTCTCCAGTAGCCAAGTTTCCCACTACTGAAGAGCTGCAGTCGCTGGATGACGACTTGCGGGCCTGCTTTCTCACCCTGACCAGACGCCGATACTGGGTTTCCGGATCCCTGCATCGTAAAGTACTTATCACTTCACCTGCCATGACGGCACACACGCCGTTAAAGGGATCTCTGCCAGTTGTTCTGTTGCCCACCGTCCCCCGAGGTGCCCTGGTTACAAGCGATCATGCAATGAAATGAAATTTTCGTCAATCCGCGTCCACAAATTTTTTATACCGAGATAATTCCAATTTTTTGCGATTTTTTCCAATTTTTTTCGATTTAAAATAGCTTATAATTGAAGCACAATCAAAATTAGTATTTCACAGATCGAAATACATAAAAATCATGCTTTTCTTAGATCCTCAAATTTTTTTTCTTACTAAAACATCGAATTTTCGCGATTTTTTGGGGTTTTTTGCAATTTACTCGAAACTGAGGGCTGGACGGCCTAAACCGACTTGAAATTCGTGTTCAGCGGGTCGAAAAACATGCCCGTAGATAGGTGGCGCTCGGTGTACAGACAACTTTTTTTTTGTGCCGGTGTAATCAACTATGAGGAGCTCTTTACCGTCTTTTGTAAAAATTGATGCAATATAGCACAGAAATGTTATGTTTGTAATCATCCTAATGATGTAGTGATATTGACTGCTGATCATTTCCTCATTGGCTAGATATTGTATGCGGTTCTGAAATATCAATATGACGATACGTCAATTTCACAGTTGTCTCATTTTCAAAGGTTGATTTTTCAAAATATTTGAAAGCGGTTTCATTATGAAAATTTACAAATTCTAAAACAACTATAAAAATGGACGAACACGACGGAGCATTCTCGAGAGGGAGAGTTCACGTTTATGAATTAGTAACAGTAGCTTGCTTACAGCTAGAAGATACTAACGTCGTTACATCACCAAATTGTTAAGAGTAGTTTCCCACATAACTAGTAACACAAACTTTAGTTCAAGTAGTGAAAGAAAGTACACGAATTATTACTTGCAGTTTGAGAATAAAGCACGTCTTGTAGACTGTAGAAGATAATCCTGATGACATTCCATGATCCTAGTCACCGGCGAAGAACACCATCAGCAAAAGAACGTGTCATTTCCCGACTGATAGATACACTGCGCGTGACTTTTTTCCATGTTGAAACCAGGAGCGTAAAAATAACTTTGTTCTACGTTATAATTATAACATATATATTTGCGTGTGTCACTGATTATACATTAATTTAAATGCTGTGTATAGAAAACAATTTAACGTCAGAACGTCGTACAAATCCTACAAAACATTTAACCATTTAATATATCTCCATCTATTTGAAAATAGAGGTTTGCTTTTAAAAAATGTTCATTCTTATAGATTTTTTTTAAATCAGCTTACATGTCTATTAAAAATTCCTTTACGATTAGGTGAGTATCTAATTTAAATTGATTTTGTATACTTAGAAATTTGCTATATTTTATTCTCCTTCTGTAATCCGTGTGTAATTTTTAACTACGCAACTCAATTACAATTCATAATTTACAACTTTTGAAATTTCTCAACGGCGAAATTAAATTCATCTCAGGTAACGATTGCAGATCACAAGCAGACTCTACCAATTAACTCCAAAACTCTTCCACAACTACCCCGCGTACACTTTCATTAGTTTTAATCACTATTTGTTAATTCCTTATTTATTAGCACTTCGGAACGGCCATAAAAATAAATGGATTACAGTTATTGCCTGTAAAAGAGAAAGCGAGTTCTATTACGCTTTTATTTGCGCTTCGGAGATTTTTCCTACAAATGTATCCTTATTGCCTATTATCGTTGGCGTAACTTCTGGACGGGCCGGACCGGAGCGTATAAACTCCGCGGCGCCACGGCGAAGGACGTAAACGTCCGTTTTAATATAGGTAACGGCGACGCTCCCTCACTCAAAAAACAGCAACAATAGCAATAACAGTAAGTAAAAAGATCCATGAACGTTTATTGTCGTAATGTGCATCTATAGGATTAGACGGAAGGTCTTTCACGTTTTCGCGAGAAAGATGAAAGATTTTGTATCGATAAAAATCGCTACCGAATATGGCGATTTCAAATATGGTAAGAACACGACTAAGAAGTGGGAGTGCTGCATCTAGGGTTCCGTATAGTCAATTAAAAGACGTAAAAAAATATAATCGGACTAAATTTTAATCAAATTGGAATCATTTTATTACGTAATATAATTAAAACTAGATTTTGTGCGTTTCTCCGCCCGCTTGGACATAGGATGAATTGTTTTTCTCCTTTACGATCTCTCTTTCACTATAATTCCTCTGCAGGTTCCACTTACCACTTCGATTTCTATTTCGCTGTCCGTTCTAATTCCCTAATCAAGTATCAAATTTGCTCTCAATTCGTACCCAGGTCCTACTCTCCATTCCGATTTCAATCTCGCTATAGATTCCAATCCTGGTTTCATACTCAATTTCGATTGTGATCCTACTCTCGGTCTCATGCATTCATATGTCGTGTTTGTGTATGTGTTTACTCGCATAGGTACAATAATTACCATAGTGTTTATATAAATGTATAGTTAAGCTTGTTTGTATGATTTCGAGACCTGAAACATAAATTATCTATCACGTTAGTAAAAATTTATAAAGGCAAAATTATGGATGTTAAAACATACGTATAAGAATGAATGCTGAAACTGCCGAATAAATTGTCATAAATATAAAAAAATCGTTGTTAGATCCTACTGTTAAATTTGTTGGATATGACGAAACATAAGATAATTGTAAATGATTTCAAAAATTTATATATGTCTTAATTTTTTATTTGACCGCCTTACCCGTTTTTGTAATAGAGTGAGTAATCTTTTGCTCAGGAGTTTCATATTCAGATTAATAAAGTTAATAATGACATTATTTTAATCTATTTTTTAGACATAGCATACTATTATTAGTCTTGTGACCTGTTTTTAATTCTAGTCGAGTATTTACGCTTTGATAATAGGTAATAAAGATACTCTAATATTATATTATAACTAAATAAAAGATATTTTAAATTATTTACAGCATATGTTAAGTCCTGCGATATTCATCTTATTGGCATTATGTGAAGGATAACGCAGATTATGTGTTTCACATAAATACCGTATCTAATTTGATGAAGGTCATAATTATGTATTTTAAACAGCTTTCTTAAGGAAAATCATAACTTACATAAGAGTCATGAAATAATTACTGTTTTTTTTTCTATAATCCACAGCCCAATACCCTACCGACCCCGTTAAAATAAAAATCTTTACTTTAGAAACCAAAAATACCATTTATAGTTATAGCCATATTGTTAAGGCGTCACGTCCAAAAATTATTTATAAAAACAATATCTTATATGACACATTAAATAAAGTTTGTTTCACGATAGAGTTAATTTCATCAGAAGATTATAGTCTCTAATTCGTAATACGTTTATGTGCAACATACAAGTATCGAATTTATTACTTAATATTTTAAAAAAAGATACGGACATGATACCGGTAATGTTATAAGGTATATGTTTTTCATTTTGAATCCCGAAACCCTAAAATGTTTTATAGTTATAAACGATACTAAGTTTTGATATGGGTGGCTTGAGTTTCTTATCGCTGTACATAAATATTGTCAAAAATACAGCTAGACCAAGAAAATGGCCTTACTAAATTGTGATTAATAGGTAATTACACCAAATAGCAGTTCTTGTATTTATAAAATTATAAGTCTAAGTTATCAAATTGAAAAAATAAAATAGAAATGAAGGGGGTCTTACGGTACAGGCATTCAAAAGAACTTATTGTGTTACTATTGAATAATAAAGAATATTAAAGATTATTAACTTTATGTATAAAAATTCAGCCAAGTGCAAACCGAACTCACACATGAAGGGGTCCCATACAATACTGAATACTGCATATTTTAAAAAAACAGTTAATGAAATACAGGAACGAATATTAATATTGAACAAATAACACCTAAAAAAAACACATTTCTTGAATGGAGCCCCTCTAAATTTTTGACTTTATTTTACTTTTAGTATTTGTTTTATAGCGGCTATAGTAATTAACACTGACAACATTTCAAGCGTCTATCTATTGAAATAGAGCAACAAACGCCAAAAAAAAAACTCGACTTTTGTGTAGAAGCACCCTTTAATTTTCCATTTAATTTTATCACTTGTTACAACAGCAATATAAATACTGTAAAAATTTCAACTGTCTAGCTGTTACGGTTCATAAGGCACAGCCCGATCACAGACGGAAGGATAGACAGACTGATACGGGAGACCTAGCAATAGGGCCCCGTTGACACCTTTTTGTACAAAACCTTAAAAATTCAACATTCGTATGTTTACGCCGTAGTCCTCCATTAATTTGGATTTCTATACAATTTTGCATTCTAATACGCAACTTTTTTAAAATATTTACTAATAGTTGTCCCCGACTTTATCCGCGTATTTATATTATAGGACCCAACTGCTGGTTCTGGTTCTAAAAATTCATTCACCCATAGAAAGCTACACATACATATTTTATATTGATCATAACTTCTGCTCCGGTTTCGGTGCTTACTGTGACCGGCTGCCAAGGTTGTAATTTGTACAACTGCAGTTGCAGTATCAAGATTGAACGCAAGACGAGGAGCAGAATCGAGTATTCAAAATGAAATCCAGAACGGAGCTCGGATTGACACTAATAATAATACAAAAACCGAAACTAAAAGCAAAAATGAGACTGGTATTGAGAGTAAGATTGATTAATATAAAATATGAAGGAATACATTCTGCATTCACGCAGACGAGACCGTAGACGGAACACTAGTAGATTTTAAACTGTGCTTAATAAGTATAATATACAAGCTCGTAGATAGTTATAAAATTGTAACAATTTAATAGATAAACCTTTTAACTTATAAATATATTTGCGAATTGCACTCGAGAGCTAAATTAAAATAAAAGTACAAAATGATTCCCTTAAGAAAAAAATATTCGATATTAGTACTCTAAACGTGAACAATCTTTCTTCGCACGCCCTTTTCCTTACCTTACCTCCTTCTCCTGTTCCCACACATGTTGATTTTAATTGTATTTATTTTTAGGGTGGAATTTTCAGAAGTGCAATAAATCACGTTTCTTTATGTCAGACATGACATGTTTACAAATTGTTTGTTACTGATGATTTTTTGATTTATCTGTATTTGAAGAACGTTCTAAACGGTTAGCCGGAAGGTTTATATACTGGAGCCCAGGCGCTGACGAATGAGTTTTGTTTCTGCGATCAGTGCGTCCACAAGCCAAATGCGATCGAATACGATATTGTTACTCTGCCTTCAGAATATACGCCTTTTGTTTTTCTGCCTGTTTCCTCTTCGTCTATCTCAGTCCCCAAATCCCCGATACGATTTTTACATGACCATATACGTATAAGATTATTCACTCCAGATCTATTCAATGAGAAAAACTGCAGTTTGCTACTTTAAGGGGTCAAATTAATGATTGTCAAATATATCATATGAGATATAAAATTAATGGATTTGCAATGATGAATAAAAATAAACTTTTTATAATTGGAAAATACATATTTTAAAGGATAATAAAGAGAATGTACGGAAATCAAGCAATTTTTCTCATCACCGAAAGCACAAAACTAGAAATTATAAAAATGCAGAATATAGGGCCTCAGTCATAGTTTACAAGAAAAACAAAACGAGAACCTAAACTCGTCAACTTTTCAATGGGAAACGTAACAAAACAAAACACTAATTAAGAAAAATGTATATAAAATGTGTTACCTAACTTCATCGAGGAGTAATGCGAGAATTTATAGTACGGAATCCTCTCCACGTGAATTCGAATCACTTAGCCGGTTTCTTTTTATATTTCGTAATCTAATATCTCCCAACAATAGACGCAAGGTATCACCATATTTTTCTAAAGAAGGGTAAACAGCGACCTATATATACTCATATGACCGAGCTATGTTTGTTATCCAATTTCCTGAACGCTCTCAAGGTAAGAGCCAAAAATTTTCTAATTGCTCTAGTATAATTATTGGCCTCCGAAAAAAGATTGTCAATTAGTAATAACTACTATTCGAACACACATAGAGTATTTAACAATATAAAGACTAGAAAAGCCTGGAATATCATAAATGCTTCAAAGAATACATTATCTGTTCATAAGAGTCAAATTATAAAAGCTTTTGGTACTCGAATATCGCCCGCTCATACAGAATATCAAATATAATAGCAATATCGATGACCCTTAAACAAGCCAAGCCCAGCGCACAATTTGGCAACATCACAGAAACACCCCATTAGCGGGCCTCTAGGCCTATGCCCCGATCACTAACAAATAGCCCTTTCTCTCCACCGCCCCCACACCCTTCCCGCTGCTACCACAAAAGACTGTCCCGAACTCTAAATTATTAAATTATTTCGCATATGATGTATCGCGCTCGGGGCGTTTAATTTCTGCGTTAGGGATACGGTTTTATATTGAACTTTGGAATAAGGAAGCCGTGGAGCTTCTGTAGGTTTCATTTTCTCAAACCATATAGTACGTAATGATCACAGGGAATATCCTTTTATTGCTTATTTACGATTCGCTTCCGATTTATCTTTTAGATATATGTAGCCTTGAGACTTTTCGCATTTTCGTATCATAATATATAACAAGAATTATTAGGATAATGCAATGCTTCTTTTGCCTCATTATCCGTACCATATTAAAAATCGAATAATACGGTAAGAAATAATATCAGTTTGACAATTACTAGTTGTTTATTGGCATACCAATTATATATAGTTATTAAATTTGTATTAACGTTCTTCAGCTATGAAATATTATCATTAGATGGTTTCACGTCTGAAAGATATTTCTTAAGATATTACAATAAATGGGGCGGAAGTATAGGTTTGCTAAACGCTACTGAACGTAATATTTTATAAATATAAATACAATTTTTTGACACGAACGCAACGCTTTGATCAGACTCAAACAACATGGGATTGTTTAACGTTTTAGTTAATTTTTGTTACGATAAACGAGTCAGGTAAATCAATTTTAATGGACATACTATTAAATAATAAACAAGTCTTTGAAATAAAACCTTTTTTAAATTTCAACGAAACATACGGGTACCAGACTAGAAAAGAGGACCTTAACCGAAAGGTCTTTATAGTCTTACCATAATTACATAACTATTAGTCTTGGAAACATAAATCTAGAGTTATTATTTAGCTTATACAGTCAAATAGCAGATATGAGCTTGAGTGGGCGTCGTGGACGGGCGGGCGGAGAGGTGGGGCACTGCACTAAATGACAATAACCGGCGCTCTCACACTTTTCTATTCAGCGGGTCGACTAGCGACGACTTTTTCTATTTCTACAAAAACTAACGCTTAGTCGTGTCCGATGACACATGTATGGGGATGACATTACCTTGCGATATGTCACATGATCTATAAGAGCCAAAATTTAAATTTTGATAGGCAAATATCGGTCACGTTAAAGCGTTAACGTTTGTAGAAATAGAACGAGTTGCCACTTGTCTTCGCCTGCAGTGTAACTCACGTCTCACGTGTGATTTTTGTCGTACGTTTATAATATTCATTTAAAACGATCGATTCAAATAAAAATGAATGTAATTTGGATAATAATTATAGGTCAATATAACCAGGAAGTGTATAAATAAATATAAGATTTAAGCCTCGGCCCACGTTAACATGCATTAACGTGCAGCATACAACCCACCGCTGACCCGACGAATCTGCTCCTCCACTACGAATCTCTATCCAAAGAATTGAATATTGATTCGAGAGGATTGAAAGATATCGAACACCTAAGCAAGTGTTAATTTCATAGGTATCTTAGTCCGCTAATCGTCATAAAGTTAATTTAAATTATAAATTTAATTCTTGCTTAGATGTTCGACATCTGTCAATCCTCTAAAATCAATATTCAATGCTTTGAATAGAAGTTCGTAGTGGAGGAGCAGATTCGAGGGTCGGCAGTGGGTTGCATGCTGCATGTTAATACATGTTGCAGGCAAAAGTCTATTATGGATTTCAGCGAATTAATACCTCAAACAATAGAATACCATTCAGCTATGTATTAAAACTTTTAGACCGAATTCAGTCTGATTTCAATTTAAATTTTTAACGCTAAAATAAACTCGCTGACGTAGACATTTCATGTCAAAGCTAACAGCCGTATGCCCCGACACAATTTTACACGATTTTCGTCATGAAAATGCAGGGGGGCGTATCGTTCCATAACGCCTCGCTTCGGATTCAGAGTTTGGACTTTAAGCTGACTCTGGCTGAAAACGAGTTTGAGATTGATAAAGGCTGTCGTTACCAATATAGTAACAACACCCAAAGCCGATAATTAAACGAGTCATGGAGCAAATAGCAAGAAACTTGATTTAAATTAAATCTCATGAATCTTATTGGCCAATTCGTCCAAGATTAGGGGTCTGACTCGTTACCTTCTGTTTCAACAGCAATCGCACTAACGACTGTACCAGAAGGCTATATTGTCGGAGATGACATAAAATTTCTAACTCTTCCTGCTAAAGCAAGCGTATTAGCTGATAAACATAATCATGAAACCACACCCAATAAAAGTAAGCAATTGCAGTAAAAAAGAGATACATAAGTATCCCCATGCTACCCAAACAACACCACGTCATTCGTCTAGTCTTATTACTTCACATATAAAGCAAGCTCAAAGATAATTTGAGTAGAAGATAAAATAAGGCGTTATGCAAATGGCCAGTCTGCAAAGCAACAATAACGGGACGCGCATTATCGCCGCATTTTCAACTTAATTGGAATGTAAAAAGCTCGTTATAGCAATTTAAAATTCACTTAACACGTTGAAAGTTAGTGCCGTGCTTTAGCGCTTGGCTTATTATTAATTTGAGTTTGGGACGCTTAAAGGTTATTGAGGATAAAAGATCATGTTGAGCTTTTAGTTGCAATAAGTCTGGAGTCTAGACTTAATTTTATTAAAAGCTCTAATGAGACTAATGGAACTAATTATTTCACGACCAATTTTTCTGCTTTTTTTCTTGTTGTTCATAATCATTTTTTTTTGTGTCTGTACTTTATGAAGCTGACACTAGTCCAGAAAAAGAAAAAGAGGTACATATTTTGAGTATAAAAAGTCGAGTTAGAAGTTCTGAAGTGAAAATACAACAGAGGAACAAATTTAAGAAGAATCGTTAATAAATGAAATCAAAAATTCACACGAAAAAATAGTGTGACAGAACGCACTAACAAACAGGAGTGCATAATGTCTTTATTAGTTATTGTTAATACTTATTTTTATACCGTAGCTATTCTAAAATAACACAAATCGCAAGTGCGTACAAAAGACATTAAATAATTTAGTTGATAAAGTTATTAATAGTTTCATTATCCCTATACAACATTAGCATCATCATTATTGTTTTATAAACTGTTTAAATTCATCTCTAGGAAACGTTACACCTCGATGTTGAGGACATCTGTGTTGAAGAATAATTATGAATCGTTCAGTTAAAGAGAGCTCTACAAGGAGAATCTTCATTGTTCTATATTAATAATAATCATCGCTTGTTGCTCGACTCTAGCAATCTCCATTATGCTCCTTGTTAGGGCTTGCAGCTTATAAGATCCTAATTTGGAGATTGTGTAATAGGCGTGTTTCTAAGGTCCCCATAAGTCAGATACTATAGTCTCCACATGGTTACGATTTTGGCATATCTCTCTTACTTTGCTGACATCCGTCAAACTTTTCATGCAAGTTCATCAGTTCTGGATGCTTAAAATTTGCCTCTATTTTTATGTCACCATTTTGGTCTATGTAGGATTTTAGACTTTTGCCGACTTTTTCATCACACACAATCGCTTTAGAAATTTGTTTTGTTAATCTACTTCTATTCAGTCTTTCCAGATGACCAAACCAGCGCAATATGTTTTTTCTACATTAGTCAGTTCATCTTCATACAAACCACATCGCTCTCTCTCTCATCACTTTTTCTTCATCTATCTTTCAAATATACTTTACACATAATGCGCAGAGATCGCGTCTCCAACTCATTGATTCTACTTTCATTTCTACTGCCATAGTCAACTTTCGCTTCCACACTTAAGCGTGGGTATCAGGACCCCATATATGGGGACAGCCAAACATTCTTGTCATGAAATACTTTTACCATTCGTAATAGCAAGCATTTACTTTATTTTCAGCAAGCAGTCTCCTATCAATACCTTGCTATGCTTACTGTTATTCGTTATTTTTATTTAAGGCAATGACTCTCCTTTTTATAACTCTGTCCTGTTTACCGTCATTTGTATACAGACTACCCAAGTATACAAATCTCTTTCTCTTGTTCGACTCCATCACCAATAATATTTTTTTTAGGAAGCTGGTAGACTGGCAGAGACAAGAGCAGGCATGTGACGCTTATGCATTATAACACGTAAAGAATCGGACAGGAAGATTTCATGAAAAGTTTATTAAGATTCGTAATAAATCGAAAACCAGTTTTATAAACCATAGTATGCCAGCAGGGTTCTTCTACGGAATTTATTCTTCAGTAACTAAGTATGTGTAGTGCGTTCAATATGAATTGAATGAAGACCGTAAACATGTATCTCAGCAATGGAGTTACGTACGCCGCACAAAGTGTACGATTATTGCATAGAGGCTTTGACTTTATCTATAGTGCCACGCATGCGTGATAGGTAGAAATTGTACTAGTTGCCAGTAGGCAACTAGTACAATTTCTACCTATCACGCATACGTAGTAACGTTTAATGTTATTCCGGACGCGGGGATGTTTATCGAGCGTGATGTTTATATATTCACAATTGTATTATCACGATATGCAGGCTTGTGAAAAATGGATGTGTTACATGAACTAACCAAAATTATCCTAATTTTACTATACTTTAAGTTTATGACTGCCAATTTTTTCCGAATTCACTTCGATCTTGGACAGTTAGAACTGTCACATCAGCACATCGATGTTTCTTCAGAAGCGAGGAACTATGTTTCTTAATGTAGAGCCACGAACATGTGGAGCTAGAACGTTGGAAGCGCGTGATTAAACGCTTGATGTTGGCTGCGGGATGCGGTTGTGTACGCGGAGTGCAGGTGGGGCGAGAGCGTAAAGCCTTGAAGTACTTCCATACTCCCATCATCGATTAGAAAAGCATAAAATTATAACCTTGAAAAAAAATATATCAAATTTGTGCCCAATCACTTATACAAATGTAAATGAGAATACATTAGATAATTTTTAATTTAATTCAATTCAAATCTCCAGGTCAATACAAAAGTGACCTAGAGAATGGAATTGAAAGAGGTATGTGTCTGTTCGTTTGTTTGTCTGTCCGTTTATTTGTTTCAGCTATTTTCTTTCAATAACCACTAATGTTACTGCCTTTAAAATCGGCTTAGATATAAAAATCGATGGTTCCCGATTTTTTATTAAATTATAAGACATCCTAAAAGCTCGCTGTGTATATAGTTTTACAATCCATATGGATAAATACTGGAAAAAAAGAATTAAATTTAAAAGAAGCGATTTTAATTACAAAATTTAGACCACCTTTATTAGCGAAGGTTGCGAGCATTTATGTTACGTTATATTATGTTAAATGATTGTTTTCATTGTTATCATAATTGACGCCTTTTTCCAAAAAGGGTTTAGGCAGAAATTACAGATTTTCATATGGTACGTCTTTGCATATTTCTATTTTCTTTCCTAGTCCATCAATTTTTTCGTGTAAGGTTTTGGACGTTTAAAATTTCGCCCTTTTTTGATAGGCCACCGATTTGGTTCGCATAGGACTAATCATTTAATATTTGATGTGACTACATACATTAAATTTTAAATAATTCATAATCATTAAATATTTTATGTACATTGGAGAATGAATGAATTCCAATTCAAATGCCACAGAATTCGTTTTCAAATGAATAAAAAACATTTATTTTTAAAACCGCCAAGCTCGTAACTCACTAACGTACCGAACTTGCTTATCTTTAAATGACACATGAATCCAACGTACGTTTAACAGGTAACTCCTCCATACAAAACTAACGAAACATATTTCATGAATGTAAAATGTTTAAAAGAAACATTCCATAATTATAAAGTAAACTCACTGCCTCATGTGAGTTAATTAATATTTCTAAACATTCACCACGCACATTTTTCTGCCGCGGACGAATTTCAACGACAAACGAATCCTCAACGGATTCCAACTCAACAAGTGCGTATGTTTTCCATTGAAAATTGCGGGGCGTGGAGAGCGGGCGGGGGTGACTCGCGAACCGAAACGTAAAGTTCCAACTTAAACCCTATAAATAACTGAAACGCAAGCATTATTCCGCGTTATTGCCTCACCGGGCCGCGCTCGCGCTGCGAGTTTGTTGTTTTGCAGCGGCGGACCCGGCGAAATATTACTTATTAATGGGCCATTCATAAATATCAGGTGGAACCTAATTTGAGTCGGCGGAAAGCTCGCAGCTTTGGCGGAGCGGCGTATTTTATCGAATACGGGGTGCGCGCCCGGCCGCGTGCGCGCGGCGAGAGGTCCGCTTGCGTACGCCGACTTACGACCGATTCGTAAACGTGTGATGAGCTATCACTTTCGGTACTAACGAGAGTCAAAAACGTTTTTTTCCCATTTTCAAATGAAAAATTTTTGGCACATTGAGATTTTCTTGAATTCAGATCTGCCGACTGCGATTTACTGAGTATCGGAGAGTGTACGAAATATAAAATTAAAAATGCCCACATAATAATAAAGAATCAACCTATTGTATGGGAGCCGTTTCGAGGAATAAATTGTATTGAATCTCAACTTTACTCTCGATTTCGATCCCAGTCCTTCTCTCTATTCTAATGGCGATACCTTTTCCTCGGAGACCTTTGTACGTATATCCCTTCTATTTTTCTTGTATACATGCTTTTTTTTCCAATAATAAGTCCTTTATGTAGTATTCGAGGAGGTAGTCCATGTTTCCGCAACATTTTATTACAGTAAAGTCAGAAAGAAAAAACAAACATGCGGACTTTATTAACATAATACATGGTAACGTTTCATTTGCACAACTATATGTTCTTTTTTCGTTCTAAATTTCATTAAGATCGGTCATGCCATTATTTAGTTAATAGAGGATATACAGACAGACACGAAAATTTTAATACATTAGGTACATAATAAAACGAATATAAATTTATTAAAAACTGTGTCTAAGGTACTGTATGTACAGACGGAGCCTGAAATTATCAGAATAGTCAGAGAACTGGAGATCACCATTGAGAGAAATAATTTTAGACGGCGGATGTAATACATAGCGCTAGTTAAATATTTATTAAACAAAAAATGTATGTAATGTATGCACTTTCCTACTTTTTAAGGTTCTTTTGATAGAAAATATTGAAAAACCTCTATTTTACTGTAATTTTATTATTATAACCTCCATAATTACTCAATCGTTTAATGTGTATATGAGTTGATGTTCTTGTGTATTTCATATATTTTTCACAGTATATTTAAATAATCACATAGCTTATTTAAGCTATAAATTAATTGAGCTACAAATAATTTATAATTTGTTTATGTAATATTTGCTCTCTAATTAATGTTTCTGTCACTTTTCGCTCTATGATGTACAAAATAATCATAAAAAAAAAACACATTCAGCATAACAATATTATCGTTTCTAAAAAGCACCTCCGTTTCACAACGAAAGAGGTATTCATTATTGCTTTGGTCTGAGATAAATCGATCACCGTCGTATTTGTGTGTACGAACATTTCACGCACACATGCACATCACGACTCACGTATCAGTAATGAGTTGACCTGCCGTCGACATGCCCCGCTCCTAACAAGCGTGCTAAGTTATAAGCTAATAAATTCGAGGTAGGGACCGCAAAAACTTCGTTATCGGAAAACACAGTTAAGTTGAAGGTGCCTTGATAAGAAGTTAAGGGGCCCTTTCGCCCGACTAGGGCCGTGGGCCCGACAAACGCTCCGTGAGATATACGACAGCTCAATTCCACGGCTGCGCAGTTCCGCTTTGCTGTGATCTTGAGGTAGATTTCGAAACAAATATACCTGTCGTTGCTATATCAGGAATTGCATCATGGCCCGAATCTCAAAATAGCATTTAATTATCTCTATACAAAATTCTCCACGCGCTTCGTGATATAGCGGATAAAACGTTGGCCGTGAACTGATAGATTTTCGGTTCGATTAACACTAAGATGTAACGTGCTTCTAAATTCATCTCCGCATTATGTTGTACTTCTAGTTTTTTTTTATGTTAGAATCGAATTTGTCGAACATGAGATATTTTAATTCTTTAATTTCAATATTAACACAAATTGTAAATCGTATTTTTTTTATATTTTTCGTACATTATTATCATTTATTAAAGAAATTCAATTTACAATTTCCACGACTAATACTCTTAAGTAAGAAAGTCTCTATTTTTGATCGAAAATGGAAAAATTCATGAAATATCTTGAGTTGAAGTTTTCCAGAATTATTTTATTTTTTGGATATTAATTAAAAATCTTGTATTTTTTACTCAAACGAAATCTACCATTTTGATGGCCAGCTACCATCTGAGTTTTTATTCAAGAAGGTTAGCAACTAAACTTTGGATGCCTTAAAAAGCCGGAATAAAATATCGATGAAAGTTAGATGATTCTGGGCTACTAGAAAAAAACAGTTTTTCTAAAACTCGGCGGATCGCATAAATTTGACTATTCAAACAGAAGTTGCCCATTCGCCATTACCTAAGCTTGAATATTAATAAAATCGCTTCGAAATTCACTAAACTGTTCATTAATCATGAAATTATTTCTACTGAAAGACTGGATTAGTTCACCTTTAAAAATGTCAACAAAACTTTTATTTTACTGCTGAGCAAACTTTATTACACCACCTCTTGAGCATTGGAGCAATTTATTATTATTATCGTCTTATTTATAAAGAAGTAAATTAAGATATTCAACGTCAAGTTTTTTAGACGTAACCAATTTCAAATTTCACTTACCCCTCTAATTATTATTGGTAAATTAAATTAATTTTATAGATAATATATATGAAATTAATCACCGTAATGCTGATTTGAAGATTGACTAAGTGTTTGTTGTACGGTGAGGATTTAAGATGAACATAGAATGAACTGTATTCCGAGGTGTGTCCCCGAAACTTGTTAAAAATCAGAAATTACTCAAGATACTATTTTACAACTGCGGGGTGTTATGTGTCCCATTTAAATGCGAAGATATATTAAAAAGAGAAATGCCCTAAGTAATGAACTGATAAACCTCGAAGCTGACTTAATTTTCCGCACAGCCAGCGGATATCCCTAAACGCTTACAGTTAAAATCGATAGTCCTTCCCCTACAACGGCTGTCCCCGGACGTACCCACCTTTAGGTACGTAGATTGTGTTTCTAGTAAAGTTGCCGTCCGGTAAACAACCCAACTCGATTATCCTGCGGATCTGCGGGTCTCTGTAAACTACGGGGCCCCGAGCCGTCCCCGAGAACGTCGAAGATTATAGGGCCGACGCCAGACGTGACCTCTGGCGGCGCGGGCCGCATACACGAGCAGGGCGGCGCGAGGTGACATAGCGACACAT
The DNA here is from genome assembly GCA_005406025.1 of Eumeta japonica. Classification (NCBI taxonomy): domain Eukaryota; kingdom Metazoa; phylum Arthropoda; class Insecta; order Lepidoptera; family Psychidae; genus Eumeta; species Eumeta japonica. The sequence continues at coordinate 18,530 of BGZK01002110.1, forward strand.
AACGTGACACATCGCGATGACGGCGATAAGGTGATGCGATTTTATAATATAGTTTTCGTTTATATCGATTCAGGTCGCCGATGACGATAATGGTGATGACCATTAAAGTCGGGCACAATGAGCAATATAATTTTATCTTATAGTCGTCGTTCATGGCGATTTGACTTACCAATAATGAGATGGATGTTTCGGAATAGTAATTCATTAGTTGTGTCCTTCGGTTTCTTCGGTCGTTTAATTTATAAGAAATCGAATTATTTCTTAATAATTTAGAATACTTCAGCATAGACAATATTTTTAAACACAGTTCCGTGTGAGAAAGTTAATCGTCCGTGCGAAAAACAGTATTTTCTTAAATCTATTCCAACATCCTTAAAAGTTGGCTCTGCCCTTAATTTCCAATGACTGCCAACGATACTTTCAAAACAAAGTACCCTTTTCAAGCTATGATAAATCTGTTGATATCATGGGAATGCGACAGGGCTGCTGGCTCAGTCAAAACTATAGCTACCACGACATTGTTTTTAAGAAATTTGAGTTGAACTTTGATTTTGTTACAATACAAAATGAGAGTGACAGTCTTTAATTTCAGCGAATGCAGGGGTAACCCAAAAGAATTCAGCAAATGCTTTCGTCTTTTGTGTCTATCGATTGTGACCCTGATCCTGGTATCGCTGTTGATTCTGATTCTAGTTTCAATCTAGATTCTAGTTCTACATTCGATATTATTCTGTTAAAATACTCATGAAAACCGAAAATAATCGAACTGTAACAATTTTTTTGTATTATTGCCCATTCTCTTCATCCCAATCCTGGTTCTGCTAGCAATTCCGATCCCGGACCGGTGCCCTTGAACATTGCTATTGTCAATAAGCAATCAGCATAAGTGTACGCGCCGGGACCGCCCCGGGGTATAAATCAGTTCGCGGGCTCGCGTGGATTTTGCCAAAACTGCACTTCAAGTGTCCAAGTGCACAAACCAAAATCGTCTAGTGGCACTGTTTTTAATTATTATGTTCACTCCCGCTAATTAACAGTTTTATTATAATTGTGTTGACCAACACTGTTCCGCGTTTTCTTCTTAGTTCACCCGTCCGCGCGTAAAAAAAGTACCTACGATGCGGCGGCAATCGAGTCTGTTTGACGTCTCGCGGATATCCCCCGGCCCGCAAATGTCAGCTGTCTTTTGCCTATGGGAGACAAACTGTGATATTAAAGGAGGTAAAATGGCGTAAACATACCCCCGCCCTAAACAGGCTACTGCTTACCGTATTGGTATAAGTGCAAGGCTGGTGACCGTTCGATGTAAAACGCTGGTAGGTTTCCGCATATCTACCACCCGCACAACATCATCCCGTCCAGGGTATAATTTTAATATCCGCCCGCGTTGCCACTGGAGGGGAAGAACACTGTCCTGCTTAATTAATATTAAGTCTCCAACTTGAGGAGATTCCGCTAAGTCCTTCCACTTATACCGCTGCTGCAGAGTGTGCAAATATTTGGACTGGAACCGCTTCCAAATGTATACAAAAAATGCTATTTTACAAAATAAAAGTAAATAATATTATTTCCCACTCGCAGAATCCCAATCCAAGAATCCCTCTAAGTATAATGAAGAGAAAAAAAAGATGAGGAAAATTATTGTGAAAATCGAAAAGCAATAATCTTGCGGAATCGGTTTCCGAAAATTCGTATTAAAAATATACTATAATATGCTAAAAATGTCCGCCGACAAATATGTAACACGAAAAAAACGAAACATTCACCTATATTAAATATTGTTACCCGCAATAAAACTTAAAACTCGAATTAAAATGTACGTAAACTACTAAACCCTGAATAAAACATTAAATGGAAAATGTTTCAAACAAAAGAATACCTAATGAAATAGCCCGCAAGTTTATGTAAACTAATTCAGAATAAAAATAAATTATTCTAAACGTCTAAAATCTACCTACATAATAAATGTTATATTAAAGTATTTTATATAAAATATCTAAATAAGAAAAAAAGGCTGCTTAGCGTAATCGTATTGTAATACTAAATCAAATTAAAAAAGAATACTTAACTTAGAAAACCCGCTTAACCTAACACATAAATAATTAATTAAATATTCCCGCCTTATTACAAACAAAATATAAACCGCCCGCTCCATGTAACTTAAATTAAACCATATAATATTTATGAAATAAAAGTAAAATTTTGTGACTCTTGTCCGTTTAGGTTTACGCAGCCTGCTATCGTGATTTTAAAGTTAAATAAATGTTTGCCTCGCAAAAAATGAACCATTCTGCCCGCCTGGTAATACCTAATATAATATCGGCTAAACTAATAAGTTTTGACCTTGATCGCTAAAAGTTTGAACAACAATCACACGATTTACATTGTTCGTTCAAGCACCTTCTGTTAACCAGCTTGCATGCCACCTCAACAAACTCTGCAATGTACTTTAAGTTGAGAAAATACCAAATATAAAGTACCCACAAAAATCAAAACAAAAAAAATACGATTTTAACATTTAATTTTTTACGAAACCCGCATAAAAACCGTTTTAACCCCGCAATCCTTGATGCTTGGTCTAAGGCACCAAAAAATGTACGCGAGGTAACAGGCCTGAAGAATAGTCAGTTCGAGGGCGCACTTAGATTTCGCCACCGCTGCGTTGCAGATGTCCAGGCGCTCCGGGCCGCGATCGTCTAGTGACACTGTTTTTAATTATTTTTTTAACACTCGCTAATCAATAGTTTTACTGCAATTATGTTGACCTGCATCGACGCGCGTTTTATTTTTTAGTTCCCTCGTCAGCGCGTGAGCGAAATACTTCCGACGTCCCGGCAAACGAGTCTGTTTGACGTATCGCCCATGTTCCCCTCGCACCCGTGAATGGCAATCGTATTTTGTTTATAGGATACAAACTATGATATTAAAGGAGGCAAAATGGCGTAAATAATAAGTAAGGAATTCGTTCTAAGTTCACACAAGCGCGAAAGCGCGAACAAAAGTTAGTATCTTTATAAATCGCAGCTTATATGTTAATCTGATGTATAAATTACATGGCTGTAAAATTTCTGCTGATTTCGTTCAGCGGTTCCAGTGTTATTGGGTAACAAACATCCAAACTTTCAAATTTATAATATTAACGCATCCCAAGCATCTTCGCCTACAACTTTATTTAACGAAGTGTATGCAGAGCGGAGTCACAGTTTTGTCCACCGCCTGTCAGACCTGTCTATGGTCTATCGCCGGCGACTTAAACATTACCCAATGAAAGAAATATTTTTTATAGCCCAAGAATGACTTTTTTTGTTTAAATACAATAATTAAATATATGGCTTCGCAGAATTTAATGTAGAACTATATAGGACCGTCGTTTTTTACGCATATTTGTTTTATTTATGAGACGGTTTAGCCAGTGCTCGCAAAAATGTCTGACAAAGCGAAAATTTTTATCGACTTCCTTGACAAAAACCACGATATCTCAGCTTCTAAAAATTATAGCATAGATCACGAATGGTCACAAGTTACCTAAATAACTTAAAATTTTCCTCATATTTTCAAATTTAACTAGCACTTCGAAAAATAATTGTGTTCAAAAATATAAATGAAAAAAAAAAATTGTTCAGACAGCTTATAATCTTTCACAAGAATAAGGTTATCAATTACAAAACTATTTTTTTCAAATGGGAATGGTATTTCCAGATATTAGCGCGTTTTGAGAAACAAAAAACAAATTTTTCAGCTATATACATATAGTGGTATAGATAACTGTATTCAAAACTATCTAACTCTGTAGGTTATGTTTGTACTATATACAACGTGTTGTCAAATTTTGTGATATTTGTTGTGATATCACTCAATGAAGCCATTTTTACCAATTTTTAAATCGATTTATAATAAGAACTTTCAATTGCGCTAATGATAGGTTGCTATCTGTCTGTTTATCTGTCGGAATGTCCTTTTATAACTTGAGAACAGTTTGACCGATCTTAATGGAAATTGATATATATAAGGAAAATGTCATTTTGCGCAAATGTTATATTATTGGCGCATTCGACACACATCCAGTGGTAACCAATAATGAAATTAAAAAATATTCTTACGTTTCTTTGGTGTAATAATAATAATAATTACTAAGTATAATAATAGGCATATTAATTTTTTTCCATAAACTTGTGTGTTAACGGTATTTAAAATGTGCGGGGTGCGAGAGTGTTTGAGAAGGTGGAGGTACGGGAAGCGTGGGGGTGTATGGATGTGTGAAGGTATGTGAATATATGAGGGTATGTGAATATTTTAGGAGGTGTGAGTTTATAACGAGCTGTTTTCTTATTTATATATATATATATATATAATCAAATTAACAGTAATAATAATATGCTTTTCGACCTCTTTCCACTTTTGGCCTTATTATTGGAGTTGCAGACGATGGTTATTTCTTTTGTGTTTTCAATGACACCTAACTGTAACTTGCATTTAAGGAGAATTAACACATATTAGTAATTGGGGTATATAGATCGGTTCTTTTCGCCGTGATCTTGTATGAAGGATATGCAAAAACTTGTAAAAGATGAACCAGAAATGTTACAGCCTTATATTAAAAACAAAACAAACGACGTACAAGACTGACGACTTGACATACCTTCCGAGATACAGAAAAAATAATTTAATTTGACTACAAGTTAAAAACTTATTTTCACTAAAAATCTGCCACTTTCTGACTTCAAAATAACGGTCGTTGTTGTTGCTTCTTATCAAATATGAGATCAAAAATAACTTTCATTGAAAAGTTAGAAGTGATTATGACTATTAGTCTTTGTGAAGTCCAAAACCATCTATAGATCGCTTGACCTGGATATTACGAGACACGTAGTCGTCACTAAGTCTCGAATAGTCGTATATTTTTTCACTATTAATAGAGTATAAAAATTTATTAGAAACGTGCACGCTTCGTCAAAAAGCGTTCCTAGGCACCTCACAAATTGCATGCGATATGTTCACTGCTGCATCGGCCGCCTGCGCGTGACTGCGACCCGATTGATCAAAGTCTACCGCCGCTATGCAACTGAAACATTGCGGTGCCTCCCGCGAATGTCGCTGCAGCTATTAATCTTTATACGATATATCGGACTACTAATAAACTGATTAATAAATGAATGAAATAAGTAAAATCAATAAATGAAGCTAATAAATTACTACTAAACACTACTATCAAAGAAAAACTTGAAAACTATACTGAATAAAAAAAAACTGTTGTATAAATGAAATTATAATTTTTATTGAAAAACATACACTCTTTTTACTTCTCATTGAAAGAGTAAATGACGAAATACAACCATTATATTCAATAAAGAAATGTATTTAATAATGCTGTATTTGCAACTTTTTACAAGACAACATAGGGAAAAAGCTTGTTAGCATTTTATAAGTAAAAAGTTAGAGTAAAATCTCTTTTGTTGTGGCGAGTTATGGTACCATTAAATAGATAACATTTTAAAAAGAAAAATATAACTAAAAACTATCCTCCCTCCATTTTTTCTATTGTTTTTCTGTCTACTAAAATTATACGTTTATGAACCGAATGAAATGTCGGTAAGAGTGGCACAAAACTGGTTCAAGCGTTTTCAGTCAGGTAATTTTGATGTCAAAGATGAACCTCGTTCTGGTCAACCTGTTACAAATAAAATGGATGCCCTTTTGGAAAAACTAAAGCAAAATCTTTATATTGATTTTTACGACATAGTTGAAAAGCTGGGGATTGATTATAAAACAATTTGATGTATTTGAAATAAGCTGAATATACAAAAAAAAATCGATGCTTAGTAGTAACTCATAGTGAGCTCATAGTAATGAGCTCACTGAAAGAAATCTAATGAATCAATCATTTGCGATTATCTGTTAAAACGTAATGAAACCGAACCGTTCTTAAAAAGATTAATCGCTGGTGATGAAAAATGGATGACCTATGACAATAACGAGCGAAAAAGATCATGGTCAAAAGGTAAGCAAGCTCCACAGACTATAGCGCAACCCGGATTAACTTGCTTAAGTAGATGCTATGTGTATGGTGGGATCGGAAGGCCATTATTCATTATGAGCTTTTGCCGCTGGACAAAACCATCAATTCGGATCGCTGCTGCCAACAGCTGATGAGACTCAAGTAAAAATAAAAAAAAGTCCAGAATCAATCAATAGAAAGGGTGTAGTTTTTTGTCGTAATAACGCCAGACTACACACATATTTAGCCACTCAGCAAATATTAAGAAAGTTCTTTTGGGAAGTATTAATGTATCCACCAGATAGCCCTAAACCTGCACCCTCAGATTTTCACCTGTTTCGATCTCTTCAGAATTCTTTAGATAGTGTTAGGTTAACATCAAGAGAGGACTTTCAAAACTAGTTGTCAAAGTTTCTTGATCAAAAGCTCCAAAATTTATACAGCAATAACATTATGTGACTAGCTAATAACTACCTTCGATTTGTATATAAAATACGAAAACTTTTTCCCCAATCCTATATTTTATCCTGTATTTCTTCAATAAATACTTGAATAAACAGTATTTCTTAATTGATTATATATATTTTTTAAATAGTAAACTAAAATATTTATTGCAACATCTATTTTCTGTAGCTATTTTAAAAATAGACAGAGAAATGTACAACATAATCGAGAGAGTATAATATTATAAGAGTATAATATTATAAGAGTATTTAATTTAATCCCTAAATTATTAGGGATTTCCGGGTAAAACCATTCATTAGGGCAATTGACATTGTCGGTAAAGCGTAATAATTTTGAGGATGAGCTTTCATACGTTTGAAAGTTAGCCATAAATTTTTTTTAATTGTTTAACATGATGTTCCATTTTAAGGTGATCTCCACTAAATTGTGAAAGAAAATATCATTTTATTACGATATATGATTTTTTAAATAATATTTTATATTTTTATTAAAGAGTATACATATATACTAAAATTTAATACTTTTAATTCCTTCATCTGGAATATCGGTACAAGATGAAAGAATTGAAACTATGTCCACGCGGGAGGAGCAACGGACAAATGCTAATTTTATAACAAATAAATTAATGACAAGTTATCGATTTTTTGAGAACGGTATTAAATGACTTATATATTATATATGATTTGTGCACAATATTTTACTGACAAATGAATTAGTCAACACTCACAGTTAAATCAGATTTACCACGCAGCTGGATCTGTTAATACCAACTACGCGTTAATAATGTTAGGGATTTTTTGGGGTTCCTCGTTGATTGAGCTTGAATCAAAAGTAAACACATGTACACTTATAAGTAAAACATGCATTTATAATGAAATGGACGTAAGTTTATTTTGAAATAAGGCTAAAAGTAAGGTGAAATGTCTTTGAACTCTGTAATCTGATTACTTGCCCTTAACTGTCGTATCTTTCTCTTAACTTCGTACATCTCTACACAAGAACCACCACGTTTATTAGTTTCTTTTTTTCTTATATCTGCTTTGCTGCAAATTATATACGTCAGAGTCAGAGTCAGAGAGCTTTTCCAATAGCTTTAATGGAAAAAAAGGCGATTAACAAATCAAAATTAAAACCCTATTATCATGACGGAACCGCTAACAAACGAATATCTCGGTCGCCGCTGACGTCGGTGGCGGGGGGGGAGCGGCGGCGCGAAGTCGCGAAAATTTCCGAGATATTTTTGTGCCCCCGACACAAACGACGCCGCCGGCTGCTCATTTGCATGCTATTTGAAATATTTAACGTCAATGGCTCCCGGATAATTTGAAGGACGACGCGAAATTATCGTTTCGGAATACTTCGGATCGCTTCGGCGGCGCGCGTCGATAAGCGAACGCTATAGAAATTCAGGCTTACGAATTTCCATAGCGTTCGTCGACGTCGCCAATGAAATAATGTCGTCGACGTATCGAAGTGCTACGAATGCGCCCTCTAACGGGAAATGCGGCATTGATTTACCTAACGCGCGATTTTATTATCGATCTGCCCGAAAATTGACTTGAATATTTTTTAGCAATCCTTCGTTTCTCTAAAATATAGTCGTATGATTTTTTTCAGTTGTTGCTACAACAAAAAACAACGTAAGTATCCAATACCACGTAAGCACGCGAAGCAAGGATTTGATGCACTGTTGTTAAATGATGGTCTATGTTCTTGTTCGTTATGCCCAAATTCAATTTTCTATGTCCAAACATTTTATGATAAAATTGTCAGTAACGAGTAAACTCATGAATTATAGCATTTCCTGAAATTTCAAGCTAGACACAGGATTTGGTTAGTTTTTAGGGTTCCGTGCTTTCATAGAAAAAACAGAAAACCTTTTAGCATCTCTTCGTTATTCGTCCCTCTGTCGAGATCCTTTATCTCAAGAACGCGTGGAGATATAAATTGAAATTAATATCAAATACTTACGGCTGCGATCCCTTGAAGCTAAAAAGAATCCACTTTCTATATCAACGTTATTAAAAAAAATGTAGCCAAAGGGCGGCCATTTACGTCTTATATTTTTAAACTTGCAAGGAAATCAAAACCTATTGACAGAGAATCATGAACTTTTGCAAAAAAAAATCTCACAGAACAAATAAAGTAACAGTCTGAAAATTGTTAATTTGTAATATAAAAAAAAATATGATTACAATCTTATACTTGCCATTGAAGTATGGGCCGTGACTTATACCAATACATGGAATTTCCTTCGCTGAAAACTTGTTATTTTGAAAAACTTGTACATTAAAAAACTTTTTGGAAAACAAAATCTAAAGTTTTTGAATGCCCAGCATCAATATCTCGCCAGCATCGGTACCCAAACCAGACAAAATTAATAAAGACTCTCGATGGATGAAATATTTTATGTATACCTAATTAATTTTGTACGTAACCCTCAACGTGCGAGTCCTATTCGCACTTGTCCAGTTTTTTAAAACATTTTCTTTTCGCTATGACACATTTTCGTAGTGGACCCGTGTGTCCGACAACGAGATTCTTACGGTTCGTAAAATATAAACGAGCGGCGATGGATCGGTGATTGAAGGCGTCGTCGGCAAACCGAAAAACGTGTGGTTCGAAACCTGACCGCAGACGAAGTAAACCATAAGTTTTAACTTACGCCAAAATAGCACACTCGCTCTGTGACCCCAAGAGCAACGGCCTCGGAGGTAGACATCGTATCCGGGACAAAGGTCGTAAGCAGCTCTGAACCCGCTCCGATCCAGCACATGTGATGGTGCTAATAAAGCAAACTTAAGTGCGGCGTTCCATCTTGAGAGTGGAAAGAGCATGACAGCTATAGTGTTTCTCTATAGAAAACAATATATGTCCTTCTCCCACGTTACATCTTGAGATGGCGCATCGTTTGAGTGATATCTGTTGATACGCCCTATAGGAATTAAGATTCCTCCTCGTTCAGACGTGATAAGATTTCGTAGGGTACGCCCTAACAGCCTCAGTAGGCTGATGAAAAATTGACACGACAACGAATATTTTTGGCCCGAAATCGAAATTTTTCATTCCCAATTTACGTGTACTCATCATAATACCGCTTTAATGGATACACTCAACTATCATCGATCATTTAGGTGGGTGACAACTGTGTTTCTTCAACACAAAACAGAAACAAACCTACCAACAACCGCCGAACGGTCATAAAGGTTTCAGTTGCTTATCGAATCACTTAACTTATTAACTCGCAAAATATGTGTAGCGCAACGAAAGCGCCGGTATAACGTCTAGTCTTCTTAAGCGAATCCTTCTAGATTTTATCGCCGGCGGGCTTTCGTAAATATTTGCCGAGGGTCGGACCGATTCCCGCCGTAAAATGTTATAGACGGTTTCAGTCAATTTTAGCGCTCTGTCTTATCTTTTGCAAGAGCGATTCGCGGCGATTTATATGTTTGTGAAGTTCGCCTTACCTCCCACACTGCCGACGCTGTTATAACTCATCACAGATAATAGAGAGGTAAGACCGATCGTAGATAACAGAACGGATTGACGACAGGACAGTTAAAATAGATATATAAAAAGAATAATTCCGTAATTGATGGACTATTGAAATTTAGTCTCGAATATACTCTTTTCACGATATCTCTCTCGCTTTCATATAGATAGTATCTTTTTAGTGAAAAAGTAATAGATAAGGCAAATTTATTACATTTATTTATCTCTTTGATGTTCTTACTGTATTCGGTGGTATTTCACGATAATTCTTTATTAAACGCTCGTAATGCGTAATGTAGCATGCATGCTATATGTTTCTGCACGTCTCTGGCAAGCGTCTACCCGTTTGAAGTTTGATCGCATAAACTAAATAAGTCACGATAACATCGACTGCGAAATTAAAACTGACATGATTATTTTTCATCAGGCAATGTTTGTAAAATAGAATTTACTATTACATATAAATATTTTACAAATAATTAAAAACTAAATATCCATAAATGCAATTGCATGTATTTGTAAAAAACTAAATTAGATGATATTTATTCAATCGTAATAGATGCAAAACAAAATTAGAGATTGCATTACATTCACACATACACACAGAACGGTTAAATAAGAGTGTATTAAAAATTCCACATCGAGGACCTTAAAGTAAATGCAAAATGTATTCAACACTCTGGCATTCACTTCTAAATATTTGATAATCGTTACTTTTGAAATGACTACTCTATGATGCGATCAAATCGGTCTTTCGACCACTTTCGACGCACTTGTTAATTAATATTTAAGCCATTTCAAAAGTAAGAGCTTATTTATTATTAGAACAAGTAAGGATTTTTAACAAAATCTTTAAAAATGGTGTTTTACAGTAACTGATACCCATAGCGTTAGTGTAGTTAAAATTACACTTACGCTATATTAAAACCTATATACAAGTAAAAAACTGGAGAAATATTGATATTCTATTAAAACAATATAAGGGTTTCTAAAGATACATCTATTGAATAGTAAAGCTCATGTCGACATACGTATCTTAATTTTCATGCAAAGATATTGAATATTAGCTTTGTCCGCGGTTCCACTCGCGTGGACTACACAATTTTTGTTTAAATCTTTTTAACCGACTTAAAAAAGGAGTAATGTTTCGGCTATAGTTTTTTTTTTGCGATTCGAATAACTCTTTTTTGTTTGAAGGAATACACTATTTTCCCGCATGTTTACTATTGGCTTATTACTCTTTCACTTGTCGTTTTGCATTTGAGATCAGGTCATTTGTTTTGTTTTGTGCGTTTGCGTTTCAATTATATTTGTTCGCGTTTTATGAGTGTTACTGTGTTTCATAGGACACGTGACGAATTTATTTTAATTTAACAACGAAGCCGCAAACGAGCGTTACTAGTAACCACTTTATTGAAGTTTCTGCGGATACAGCACAATGCAAACTGTACAACAAGATATATTCACGAAAGGGAAGTACGATTATTTCGTTAAAAGATCATTTGAAGGCGGTAGATGCTACTGAACATGAAGAATGAAAATAATTAGAAGCCGAAAATAAAAATAAAATGCAGCCTTCGACTTCAACGCTTCTTCAAGAGGCCAAAAAACAAATTACTCTTAAGGACACTTTGATGAGGAACCGAAAATGATGTAGTTCTAACCCTAAGTCAATGGAAATAAATAGATTAATTACTAAAATTATTTCTTTACCAGATCTCCTCTTCAATTTTGTGAAAGGTATTACTTTTAGGCGACTTATGCAATTTGTCATGCCGAATTATCAGGTAAGGGGAAGACAGTTTTTTTACCGAACACATTTGTGGTGAGTTATATCCAAGATTAGCGAAAAAGATAAAAGATTTGGTTAAACAATTTCAGGAAATCTCATTTACAGCGAACGAAGTTCGAATGGCATAAATGAAGATGTTAAGAAGCTTAAAGTGATTTTTCTATGGATGACATACAGGAGACCTAATAATGAAATAATAATGGAATGGGATGACAAAATTCAATGCTTTATTCGCGATTTTAGATCTAATATGAAACGAGCAATGAAACTCGCCTATGTACATGATTTCGATTGCACTGTACATTAATTACAACTATGTGTGCGAACATGTTAGATTATGACGAAGAAGAAAAAAACTTGATAACACAATGTAAAAATATTACGACACATTTTAATCATAACCTAATTGCTAAAACTGAACTGCATGAAATACAAAAGAAACAACTTAACCAAAAAGTCATATGGGTGGTACAGGAGTACTGTATGCGGTAAATTACAAAATTATATTTTTGACCAGAGATAACATCAATATTATAGATCTTGTGAATTTAACGAAATTTGAACATTACTTTTATGTAATATACTACTGAGTGATGATGATGATGAGGATGATGATAGCACATTCGACGAGCTTGTAATTTTAGACAAACTTCTCACGTCGAAGGTTTTATTAAATGAGTACAATAGACGTATTCTAATCAGTGACGATCCCTTATTATGGTGAAAAGTGAATACAAAATTTCAACCCCTGAACTCAAGTGCCCACCAATATTTGGCATGTTCACCAGGTTCTGTGATAAGCAAACAACTTTTTAGTGGTGCTGGATCAATCTAGGACCCGTTGAGAAACAGATTGGATGGAAATAAAGTTGCGAAGTTTTTATCCATTAAATGCAATTTGCTTCTTTTTACAGTCACTTCATTCGATTTCAGAATTGTTTCAGATTTAAGTAAATTTGATTATTTTTGTCTTCAATGCCTTGTAAAGTATATTATTGTTTGAACTGCAATTAAAGAGGCTAAGTAATATTTGTATCATTTTATTTTAATAGACCTGTCTTTAACATATCTCTCTTTGGCCACCACCTCTGTCTCCGATTCCAACTCCGACATATTAAATTTATAAACTTCGACTCACACTTCGGTTCTGAGAAACCATCTCCGTAACATATATAATGTCTACGCGTGTGTTTGAGCACTTTTTGTTAGTTATATAAGTTTTTAAGGCAAAAACGCTTATTGTCGATTATCTGTGGAAGATACAAATACGCTAACGCAGACTTTTTTGTTGATCTTTTCAAAATCTTCAATTTTATATGTCTCTTATGGTTTACTCGGCATAAACCATTTACGTGCCCCACAAGCGTCTCTATTCCGACTTGATTCACCGTTACTGCTTATTTGATACTTCATTTAACAAAATATATCCTATAACTTGGCCAGAAAACATAGCTATGCATTAAAAAAGGAAAAAAGCTATGAAAATCGGATAAATCGTCCTAGAATGAAAAGACAGACAAAAAGAGAGACGTTGAATTTTATATGTATAGATGAATTATGATTTTTAAATCTTGAGATGATGCTTGAAAAACCTTAACAAAAAAAATCTATGAGAGAAAATAGAAGAAATCGAAGCAAAGTAGCAATTTTTATTTATTCATCATTTAACTGGTTTTTTTAAATTTGTCCATCCTACCGTAATACCATGGATTTTATGAGCGTGTGGAAAACTTGGAAAACACTTAAGAATACTAAGCATTTCCGATGGCGATGTAAACATACGCCCAAAACATTGACTATAGCGATTAATATATTAACTATGATAATTAACTCTAGAGAAAAATAATAAGTAATAAGCTAAACGCTTTTTATGTACCGGCACCAGCTAGCGTCGGGCTCATGGTGGTATTGTAACTTGTTCAACTTAACGAGCCATTTCACTCGATCAAGATCCGGTGAGGCATTCACTAACTTCCTTGTAATTTGGAACTTCATAATTAGTTAATAACTCACTGGAACCGAACAGCGATTGGGCCGGGAGACAAACAGCCGAAATTAATTTTGTATCGTCTCTATTATCGGGGATTTCCATTTAAAAGTTCCGTGTTCTTCTGTTCTATACTGACGTTTTTTACCGTTCTCAGTTGATTGAGTCAGATTCGCAATTTCGAATGTTTCCTATCGCAACTTTTAAAACCATAAAAAGAAAAACAAATTAATAGTTTAGAATAAACCTGAATTTTGGACAAGAAATGTTAATATCAGTCTATTACTCAAAAAAATGCAAAAGACAGAATTATTTTTCTTATCCGATATATATGTATGTATCTACATACATATCGGATATGAATGTAATAACAGAATATCTGGTATGACCTACCAAGCGAAATATTCTGTAATTCATTACGTGCACTACTTCGTACCTTAACGCTATTGAACAGGTTTAAACAAATAACATAGAATTGGATTGGTATTCATTTCAGAATGAGTCTTAAAGTATACGATAGTAAAAGGAATTACTATTCGAAAACGTATAACATGTATAATAAAAAAAAAATGATTACTTGGTAAAGATTTACATGTGGTAAACAGAGAAATTGCAAATAACTATCGTTAATGTTACTAAAGGATTTTACGTTAAGTGACTCTGAGAGAAACAAGTGAGAACACTAAGATGTCTCCTTATAGCCCGAATAACACGATTCCTTGTATTCTTAACACTAAAAAATTGTCACAAATTTGCCTTGCTCTGAACCCAATTTTGATTGTAGGGTGCCGCCCACGCGTCACATGCCCTTCGCTACATACAACCAGATAGTGTAAACGCTGTTTTGTCGAATACAACCTCATTTAATTAACAATGAACAGGTATCGACACTAACGGGTGCTTGTAACGTGTACAATAAATGTTTATTTTGGCTGTTTCCCTAACAGTATCTTGCTCTGGGGATATGGAGCAGATATTAATATAAATTTCATGCTGCAAAAAGCTGGTCATCGATAAACGGCAAGCTCGACCATCTTCAAAAAACAAAATTGAAAAAGATTGTAGATTTGTTTTTTTCATCTTCGTCTATTTGGCGCCGATTGAAAAAACAACTAATTCTATTATTATAATAAGTTTTAGGAAGTATTCTTTGTTTTTGGAACGAAGTTCTTTATAGGGCGTTGCGGAAGGTACCCCAGCCGGCAAAAAACGTCCTTAATGTTAAAAAAAAGCGTAAGATTTTTATGTATAGTCCATGTACGACGGCAATACAGTGCCTAATGTATAGTCTACGTGATGACTGTTATTATTATTGCAGTTTGCTATTATTATTATATCATTCCACTAACGTTTCATGATCTAAGTATGCCTCGTGTTTTTTCTTACTAAAATTTTGTTCTATTTATGAAATTATTGAGTATAATTAAATTTTGTTTTAAATAACAATATTTAATTTCCCTGACATCAATTTAATTACTACTATTATTAATTAAACAATTAAAATTAATAAAAATTAGATTTATTCATTTTTAATATTAATTATTAAATTATTTATAAATAAATATTTTTACAATTGTTGATTATTATTAAACAATGTCAAAGTTGCGTAGTATATTTTACTGTTTTCTTTTTAGTTTCGAAATATATAATTCCAACAATGTACAAGATAAAGAAAGAGAAGAAATAACCGCGATAAATGATATTGTGTCGTTGAACAATACCCAGCCATGCAGCAGTATGTTTTACAAAAATTGAAAATTTAATTTTTATACAATATATCGACTATATTTAAAGTCATTAAGTTTATTCATTTTCGAACAAAAATCATAATGAAGAATGTATACCTGAATAATTATTTTCTATATACCTCGAATAGAACTTGAAATTAATATTTTTATAATAAGGAATTTCGTTCCTATCTGGTGTCCCACGAAACCACTCTTTTATTTGTAAACGTTAATTTGTTTTCAACGACTGCGTAACTAAACTTTAAGATTCGCATAGCTTTTGGGCATAAACTGAAACAATTTCTAATGTGATTTGCTAGGTTTGTACTTTTAGACCAACAAAGCGGTAAGTCAGTTCCGAACCCGAATTTTCCGATGGCGCTGGTAATAATTTCAGGGCCTCCACATCTTTTAATTGGAGTGCAACCACCCTCGGTCTAGTTACGGAAACTTTTAAGTTTTCGGCTCTCGGCCAAACCCAGCGGAATGTGACAGACCGTGAATAAATGAGAGACAATGTAAACTGCATTATAACGTTAGTGAGAAATTGCTGAACCGATTTCTCTAGGAGAGAAAGGGTATATTTCCAAAATCTCTGAAAATATAAATCGACGTAAACAACCTAATTCGACTGCTATATTTTTGAGGAGTACCACAAAAACCATGAAAATTACACGTCTATAAGAATCTTATTTTTGTTGCTTATTTTCTGACCAAAGAACCGCCATTTTTTCGAAGTTGGTTCAAAAGAATCCGTGTTTGTATCAGTCATCAGAAATGATCACATTTGTGATCATTTCTTAGCATTATGCATAAATAAAATTAATCGATTTTCGGCCGCTTCTAATGAAATTGTCTATCGTAGGGTCTTGAATAATTCTCAATCCATCAAAAAATATGGTAATACTAGGGTAAAATACTTTATGAGATAACTGTTATCAACTCTGGACGTTACAAAATCATTATTTTTTCAGCATCCAACCGGATGGATATTTTTCAGGAAATTAGGCAAATAACATATAAAAAAGCGTGTTTATGTGTTGTTAACACACAAAGAATGAAATAATATTGGATTTATGTATTTGCCATCAATAAATATATCACTTCTTAATGCTCAGTAGATAAAGGTTAATGTAGAATTGCATTAAAGTTAAACCATTGCACACGCATCTTCAAGACAATCAACATAAGGGATCTTATTAAATAGTATTAGCTTATCAAATATTATAAAATGTATCCTTTTTGCGCTCCTTCAGTTGCCATTAATATAAGGACTTTTTCTTTCTATGGAATCGGAGTGATTTTTTTTTCTCTCGAGCGAATCACACAGTACTTATCACACTTCACTTCACTTCTTTTATACTTGTTTATGGCATACGCATTAACTCTTAAAGTTGCTCAATCAATAATATACAGGAGTGTAACGTCTAATCGATGAGATACATCACTACGAGAAAATGCATCTTGACAATATTCAACGCATGTGATGCACTTAAAACTACTGCAAGCGCGTAATTTTATGAACAAAAAATCCAATGAAACATACAAACTTTTGGTAACTCTGCTCGTGTTTTATCTATGTAAGTGCACCTCTCGTATTGTAAGCGCACCTGGGCTAAAATTTATCGCCGTTGCATTTAAATTGGGTCGTTAGAGGTGGCTCACCGCAGAGCGTGCATTCGGTAACACGATGCGAAAACTTTAAATGAGTAAAAAACCGATGTTTATATGCTAGTTCTTTTTCTAATATCCTCGTACCAGAGATAATTCCTGATAGACCAATCGAAACCTGTTTCTCGATAGCAAACCCATTTTCTTCAAATCCTGTCACAATTGCTAAAGCACACTAATAAATCAGTGTTCGTAGGATAATTTTGGAATGTAAAGACAACCTCTCTATATCATCCGTATCTCCAGATCATAAACAGCGAAGAAAGGGGGCTTAGGCAAAAAGATCTCCGTATGCGGCTCGCTCGGACTGATCATGCGCGATCGTAAAGTTAACTCTTTTCATAGATCAATATCACCGAAGAAACTACAGTCGTACGACAAACGATTTTCCTGAAGAAAGCGGCTTGAAAGATTTATACGGAAAGAGGTTTTATGCAACCCTTATTTAACCGCAACACGAGCTCGGGCGCTGTTGCCGCCGCTCCGTGCAGCTTCGCAAACTGCCCCCTTCCCAAGCGCCACTTAAAAGGCCAACACCGACGCCTAGCCACTTTGAGGTGCGTCGCCGCGCGCGCCACCGCCGGCCACGCACATCATAATTCACCGGCGTAGGGTTGTAAGTAATATAAAAAGTAATTTATATTAAAAACCCAACGAAATTAATTTTATAATACAACCATATTGACCTGCAAAATTACTAAATCTACAAACTTCCGTGTAAGTTGAAAAATAAGAAAGGATCTTTAAAAATATAAACAAATAAAAGTGCAGAAAGTAAATCTCAGAAGACATAAAAAAAAAAACTTCATACAAATTTATTAAAAATTTATTATCTATTCAAAGTAATTCAATGTTTAATCAAAATCTTACTGTTACATTACAATATTAGTCATAAAGATGTCTCAGACTACTTAATATTTAAAAGCATTTTATTACTATTAAAAGGATACTAGCATCAAACATAATATAATGTATTTGAATATATGAAAAGTATTAAGTTTCTTTTGACTTTATTGCTCAAGTTCATCTGAACACACTGCAAAACGACGAGGTACCTTTATTTTTATACTACAATTGACACTAGCATCCAAAAATATTTAAAGATATATACCTACTTATCAGTCTTTACATGATTTTCATTAAAATTGCGCAGAATGATCGTCAATAAAGACAGAAATCCGGCACATGAAGTTTTAGTAACAAAAAAAAGGTATTTTTTATACACTTTAATTTCAGTAAGTCGAAAAATAATAAAAACTGCTTAATCTAAAATAAAATTAACATTGCATATGATAGTTCAAAGGAAAAAATAAATTAATATAATAGTTCAGGCTTCCTCACTTCCGTACACGAATGTAGGTACGATTTAAAAAAATAAACTTCATTATAACATACATCTCTCGTTAAGTACTTTGCCGTAAATGATGAACAATTACAACGGTTATTGATATGATTAGATTAGAATTAAAGTAATTAAACATTTCGCTATAAAATAAATTCTCTAATTCCTACCAAGGAATTTAAAATGTGTGGTAGTAACATTGGGGGGTAATGTACCATGTCCACCATTATTAAGCTTGCATTCAATTGAATTCAATACAAGTTTTAAGTTTACTTACCATTGTATATATATCCTTGTTTTGTTTTCAAATAAATGTAAATTGAGAATGCAAATTTCCAAACGATATTTAATAAAGAAGAAAAAATAAGATCGCGAAAAGCTGTTTTTAACGTTTATTAACACAAAATTAATAAAATTTTTACTTCTATAATAGGAATATTTACTTCGCTTTCTATAAATTATTATAGGTTATCTAAAATATTCCAAAAATTAGTGTTTCATTCTAAGAAAAAAGTATTTTTGTTAAGTTTAGCATTAAATAACTAAAAATCACAAAATTTAAAACTGCATACTTATAATTATAAACTATGGCTCAATCGTTGGTTTTTTTTATTTATATTCTCTTTTATATTCAAATCGCGCTAATAAGATGAAAACAATAGCTTTGTCGAAAACCCTAAACTATCTGACCCTGTATATAAACCCTTAGTAGGCCTTTAATATTAATATGAGTTATAGTTATTTTTTTCCTTAGTTCAGAACATTACATTTTTCTAAATGTGAATTCTTTTTCCTTACGACATATGATTATATACAGGCTCGAATTTTGAAATATACGACACTTTTTCCAGTGTTGCCATGGATGATACAATTCAAATATTTAAATAAACATTATGCCGTAATAAAGATCGAAAATAAACTCTGCAATTGCATTCTGCAATTTGGCCACCTTTACTGTAAACTTTCATTATAACATGTGCCGTTAATGTTAACGGAACATCAAATTACAGAGAATTACATGAAGTAATTGCAACTTAATAGAACATTATTAGAAAAGTTTAATTTTAAAAACAGTACTTTACAAAACTGACAAGTTACCAAAACCTTTAATATATACGTACAGAATCTCGTACAGTAACGCTAATTTTATTTACCAATTACAAAGAATAAAGATGTAAGTAAACTTACTATTTTATTTTTAATATCCATTTGGATTAAAAATAATATTGTCAGTAACTGCAATATCGTTAAAAAAATACAATTGAATATAATAAAAATTCAATGAGTATACAATAACGAACAAAATAAAACTGATACAAATCTATTTTCTTTTATATAATGAATAAAGTTACATCAATAAAAAAATCGAAATCTATTCTTTTTATCTCGATATGGCTGCACTATGAATAATGCCTTCTATAATATTTTACTCTGTTTCCGACATTAATGAGCCTTCATGTTAACAAATATCAGATATATTTAATGTATTTATAAAAAAAAATGTAAAAAAAAACAAATTTTGAATTTCTTTAAGACGTTTTACGTAAATTATTAATTAGTATAATAACGTGTTATCGGAACAAATTTTAGTCTGGAATTGGAACAATTTTTTCTGACCGCATCTGAAAGAGACGAAGGTAGCCTCGACTATTGTGTTTGCGTGCACGCTTGACTGTGTGGAGGCGATGCTCTGTGTTTCACACATTTTCATTGGGACAGTGCATTCTATATTTTCGATTTCATGGAAAAAAAGGCATTTCCGAATAATATACTTCTTCGTGTCCTAAGCAAATAATAGACATCTAGTTACATACACAACCAAAATGCAAACCTTTCACGAATTTTGGATTTTCAACACCAGTATCGAATACACTATAAATTACATAACTAAAATTTTACAGACAAAAATATTTCTTTTTATCTGGCTTCAATAAACGATTTATAAATTAATAAAAAATCTGATCACACTTGATCATCTATTTCATTCACCAAGATGATATGACGTCGCAAATTCACTTCAAAATGGCCCCATGTCAATGTATAATAATTATAAATTAATCGCGTCACGTGTTCATCGTAACTGTGGAAGTGAAGTTTACTTAAGCATTTAATTTTTATACAGTATATGATTATCGTAGCTGTTATGTCTATTAATACATTTTTAAATGTGTCAAAATATTTATTTACCATGTATATTAATACCAATTTCCAGTAAACTCAATTCCAACATTTAAAAATATATTCCAGTATAGTATAATTTAATATTAAAATTAGTTATAACCAATTCCATTCGGTTGAGGATGCAACACTCAATATCATTATTGTTCTGATAAAATTTAAATATACAATTATTTGATAATCGAAATTAATTACACGGACAATCGTGGAATCTCTAAACAAAATTAATTGTAATTGCAAATTCGTACAATTAACACGTAAAGACAACTTAATTTTCGTTAATTTCAGACTTCCAATAATCACTTATCACAAACAAATCGGTCAACGGCCGTATCTACTCGGTCGTCACGAGTAGTCGTATACGTAACGTGATGATCGTCACTTATGACGTTTTAAGTCGTAAACGTTCACACACTATACACACAGCGAATTGTGTATACACCGAAACCGCCGTTTCATACGTAGTTCCTCGGAGCGGTATTTTTCCTGGATGTGGAATCGTCACTGGTATTGCCGCAATTGTTGTTGTGCATAAAAGACATCTCGACAGCGGCGTCGCCACCCTGCGGACAGCGAGAAACCGATGAGCAACCACATAACATCTTTGATATGCGACAATTAGAGGTCGTAGTGAATAATTTCGCTGCATAATATTATAACTGCAAACTTTTACTCTATAAAGGTACCTAAAACTAAATATTTTTTAATAAATAAAGAGTCATCCTCATGCACAATAATCCAACCATGAGTATAGATATATAAATAAAATAGGAACAAGCGCTTGTATGTGCGCATATCGCGTGTATGAAGAAATTAACTTCTTTTATACAATAAAAAAACCAATTGTAATTGGCGTACGTGTAATTTATTGAAAAAATTTTCACAATATTAATAATCAATCATTTCTACACATGATAGTCGCATAAGATTCTATGCATTTAATAAGAAAACACACGTTAAAACGGTTAGATCACAGCAAATACTAAATACCACTCAATTCCATTCGGTAAATATCCAACTTACAAGAGAAAAAAATTAAATTAATAATGTAATTTAAACGTTGTAGGTGCAAGCAAATTTCGCGACATTCTGAAATTACCTTCACGTCGGTTTCATTTAACGCCCTAAAACAAATATAACTTCAAGAAGCCATGATGAAAACTCTACGCTCATCCTTATTTTGTATAAATGATTAAGGATGTTTCAAAAGTATAAATCGATTTTTTTTAGATATATCGCTCACAAGTCGCCATCTTTTTACAAGAAATTCTTGATGAACAATCTCATAAACAGACGAATAAATGATGAGTAAATTTTATGTGTGACAGAAACGAATTTACATACAATCTTCATGATATTTTTTTTTCTAAAACAATTTTGGAGATAATGTTGCATACAGTATACCATCTGTATTATTTGCGAGACAACATCAATAAATTAACCGTCTGAATTACAACTAATCACAAAAAAAAATAAACAATTGTTTTGCATAAAGTAAATGAAAGGAAAATATTCTTAGAACCCAATTTTTTTCTTGCCTCCACAAAAATTAGAATTATATATGATATCTCGGAAAATCTATATCTCATATGTACTAACATAATAACAATTAGATTCATATATAACACAGCTTCGGTTGGACTGGCCTCCAACGAAATAACAACGGTAATAAATGGACTAACCTCCGCATGCAAAGGGTTGGCGGTAATCGTGATGGGCACTTTCGCCGGAATGTAGCCGTTGGCGCCGCCCTGCGGCCGGGACGCTTTCTCTTCTGCAATTGAATCATTGTCTATACTCTATGGTCACACAACTACATCGCGTCACCGCAAATAAAGCTTGTTATTTGTATATGTATATAGACTGTCTAACGGTGTTGTGGTTATATTTTGACCTCCACAATAATAATATCTTTGCTGTGTTCCGATTTCTCTACTTTTTAATCGGAATATATTTCCTTTTTGATGGAAAACTCTTATGCTACACAAACCATATAAAAATTAACTGATCGCTTCTTAAATACTACATATAATAAATTCTAAGTGTGACACGCGAAATATGAAAACCAATTTAATATAAGAACCAACGTAACATTAAATATAGCTATTTTTTTTATAACAATAGGCGGAGACCACTGATTTCCCCAAAGCATTGTATATCTCTTTTTATTAAAGGACTTTCAGTACATTTCTGTGACACGAGAAATAATATTTATAGATGAATATAAAGGGTCAAATTTTAAGTACCTGAAACCGCCGAGCAAGCATGAAAACATTAGTGGATGTCAGTGAAGCAAGAGAAATATGAAAAAATCGTACCATGTAGAATTGTATAGTATAATATGTAACAGTAAATAGTAATAAAAATTAGTATACTGTAAGTACATGTGAATGCGCACCATGATAGGCTAGTGCTGTCTTTTCGCTTGTCTGCATCTTCTTTTATAATTTAAAAAAGATTTCACTGCTCTGGATTAAAATTGGGGTACAATAAGAACATGTGATCGCGTCAATGACAAGTTATTGTTTGTTTGTTTGTTTGCTTATCTGCATCTTTTTTTATAACTTAAAAAGGTTTCAAGGATATTACTCAAAAGTAGTATTCAGTAAAAACATATGATTGCGCAATGATTTGATATTGTCTGTCAAGACAATATAAACATAACGTACTGACCTATAATAGACAGACGTTTATCACAGGTCTGTATGCGGAAGCTAGTATGTATAAATACAATAACCACAAACTTGATATCGAACAAGAATTGTAAGATTTACTATTTAATAGTTTGCGATAAATTACGTATACAATGAACGTATACAATAGAAAACTTTTTAAAAGAGAAAACCCTAATATTTCCTGCTGTTGACATAAACAAAATTTTTAATGTTACGTGTAGTTGTGAATTCGTAAGTTAGTATTTGCAGTGTCAATCAGGAAAAGAATATTTTAATCGTTGTCTAATTAATTAAAAAACACATTTCTATGTTTTTCGCGTACATAGAGATGTTCCTGGAATTAAAAAACCAAAAACTTATGTTATTGTTGAAAAGGAGAGTCAATTCTATGGACTATAGGACATACAGAATTCTTATTATCGCAAGTAACTCTGCTTATACAGAATTATGATGTAAATGAGAATACTAAGCAGCATAAATACCTAGATGAACGGATACATACAACCAAACAACCTCAAAACACCAATTTGTTTATAAACAATCAGTAACACAATGAAAAAAAAAATAGGAATCTGTTCAAAGTGCAGTCGGACAGAACCGCGTACAAAAGATAGTATACTAAAGTGAGCAATCGATCCACGATAAATACGGCGTTCGCGCAAAGGGTGAAAGTCGAGAACAACGGGCCGGCCGGCAAAGGGGAAAGGGAGCCAAGGTTTTCCATACCCTAACCAAGAAATATATTACTGAAGTTAAGCATAGGTCGAGGCGAGTACGTCGACGTATCATAACTTCCAAGCAATATCAGCCAACAATATATCAGATGACTATGATTCTGTGAGTGACGATCCGATCTTAGCGAGAAGTGCAACTAAGTTTCCCAGCACACACAAATATAACAGAATATTTTTATTAAAATATCATAAAGTAACGTCATAAAATTATATCAAGCAATAAATTATATTTGTATAACGCATATAAATAAATTTCCATGGCATGAATCTCTTGTAAGAGACAAATTACCGACAAAAGGAAAGTACTGATTTTATTATTTATTTATTCCTTTTTAATATCTTCGGACACATATACATAGCACCATCTGGTCCCAAACTAAGCAACGAGGCTTATATTATGGGTACCAGATAGTTGATATAGTACCTTTTTTTTTTAAAAATATATACATACAGTACATAAAAACGCACAGACTGAAGACAAACATTAATTTTTAATAACAAATAAATAAGTATTTGTTTTGAGTGGGAATCGAACCCACGCCCCATAACAGCAAGTAGGATCACTACCGACTGCGTCAATCGGGCAGTCACGTATTACACTTAGATCGGTTGGAACAACCATTTCACATAGTTCCTACACACAAGTGCCAGTTAACACTTCGTCTATTCTACGTTTATGGGATAGAGATACACGATAAAATCTCCCTCCATAAATTCAGAATGCAGAAACGTTTAATGCGTCCTGTACTCGTCGCGAGAGTCGTCCGTGTGTGGACTCGAGTGCTCGCTTTGCAAACGATTTATCGAAACAAATTTATCGATTTAAAGCTATCCGAATCTTTCTGTTTGCACCGCCATAGTCATATGATAATATAGCACAAGTCTAGCACATCTTTCAGCAGAGCTAGCACGCGACTGCCGTTCTACGCCAAGTTCTTCTCACTTTACGGAGGGTGGGTGAAAGCTGGCGGGATGCCGTAGTTGAAATTCTATTTTCGGCAGAACATCCATCCAACAAATAGGACATTGAACAAACCAAGTATACCATAATCGGATTTTGTACTTCGAGCATAGAAGTGGTAGAGATTTATGCGTGAGTAATGCTTTCTGTCTTTTTTTTCTATTCTTTCTTTTTTGATATATTTCATTTCTGGTATAAAAGATGATGAAATGCCTTATTCACCTTATTTTCTGATTCTATCATTACACACTTTTCATTTTTTGTAGTTACTCTCTTGTACAACATTTGTACCTAGGGGTCACGGTAAAGGTTTAAATGTTTTCCAAAAACTAGTTAGCGATAGTTAATGAACAGCTATTACAATTGAAAAAATAGCTCTTACTAAATCAATAAAGATGGAAATAAACGAATCTTACCGTAGGTAGTCGCAAATGTTGTGTAACACCTGACTTAATCGGTAATGAGTAATATTTTGATAAAAATATTACTAAAATACTTAAAATGTTACGTACTGATTAATGGTTTTAGGAAATTATCTATTTTGTATTGAAATGAATATATTTTCTGTTGCTTCCATTAAAAGTAATGAATCTCAAATGTTTAAGAAACATGATATCTTAATGTCAATTAACGAAATTCATTATTAAATATTACTTTACCTAACTAACTTTCACAAATGTATTCGTATTACGACCTATATATATTCATACGACAGATATTTGAATTAAACAGTTATTTTACATTATGGAGATTTATTTCCTGTATTTAGAAAAGCGCCATTGACAGCTGTATCGTGTTTATTTCTTTTCGCGCCTACTAACACAGCACCATCTGTAGGCCGCACCGAGGAAACATAATTGTCTAGTAATTTGAATAGCGGGCGCTTTCCCTACTTTTCCTGCTACTAACAACAGGACATCGCATTCAACGGATTTAATCCCAAAGAAGGAGCAAAATTCTACACATCAACTATTTTAAATAAAAAACAATAATATACTTCGTTAATGCTTTCGAAACTATTATTTATGTGAAATAATATATTTTAGTGACGAGTTTGTGTCTATACTTTTTAAAACTGAATTAGTAGAATTTTTACTAATTGAAGTAGTAATAGTAGAAACTACATCAAAATTAGTAATTTTTAGTTGAATCTACTACAGATTTACTAAGTTTGTAGGCGTTACTTTTCAATTAGTAATTTTTCACTAATTGAAAAAGTAATGTGGCCCAACTTCACTACTGAATTAGTAGTTCTGAATTAGTAGTCACTTGATAATTAGTAAAATAATCAATTTTATAACAGTAGAATTATACTTTTTAATTAGTAGAAAATTTACAATTTTAATTTGTAATCATTTCTACTAATTGAAAGAGTGGATAACCACTTATTGCTGGTCGTATACTTTGGACATCTTAAAATAGTAGCCTATTAATTAGTGGTTTTCCACTTATTCAGTTTTAGAGTATAATTTAAAAAATTAGATATTATATAAATATGTCAATTGCATGCAACATAAATTTATACAAATAAATACTATGTAATTAATTGTTTTTTTTTATACTAACTAGTTGAGACTCCTTTTCGCGCCCTCCGACAAAGCAGCAGCGTGAGCACAGCCCCGATGAGCAGTAACACGGCGCCCAGGGCTCCGCCGGCCGTCACCAGCATGCCCCCGCTGCCGTTGCCGCTGTCCACATCGGCGACGGTCGCGACCTCTGTCGTCGTCAGTTCGAAATCTGTCGCTTTTGAGACCAGTGTCGTGGAAACTTTTAAAGTTTTTGCCACCTAAAACAGAAAAGTAGATTTATGGAAGCTACTTTCAATCGTCCATGCCACATGGCAAAACTACCTTCGCATGCCTTTCTAGTCTGGTCGCTACATGTTTTTTTTTTTTAATACAACATTCTCAAACACACCACCATTCCTTTAAAGACAATCCACGTACACCGCACAAAGACCGCGCCTTCAAAGGTAACGACTGCATTGATTTTACTTTTACGTTTAAATCTTCTGCGATACCAAACATTTCCCAGCATACATAAGCATTGGAACCAAAAGTCCAACTAAGCGTAATTGAAGAAAACCTCCTTTACATTATTTCCCGCCTTTATCTCTCCAATGATCAACCAACATAAGATAGTCTGTCATTTTTACATTCCACTTACTTCTTATGATTATTTATATTTCAGTCATACTTTTTGCTTTCCATTCAAATATGGCTTTATATTGTTAACATCATGCCTCTTTTTTTAAGGCAAAACTATTAATGATGTATTTTATATTGAATATTTTAATTTTAAATAAGTAGGAAAAAATCATGATGTTACTGTATTTGAACTTTTTCTTTATTAGAAATTGATACAAAATTTATATTCATTTAATATTATTTTCTAATAAACACATAATTTAAATGTTTATTATATGTACTGGCAATTCAAAATTAATTTTCAATATTCTATTTCAGAAATGGTGAAAAAGTAAATACGCAAAAATTAAATTTGACAGAAATTTTAATATAGCAAAAAAAGCTTGTAAAAGTGTAATAATAAATTGAAAATCAACAGTTACATTGTAATAAATTTCACTAAGACATCTCACATTATAAATCATAAAATGTAATTAATAAAAATATTTTTTTTGAAAGCTTCTTTGGTTATACATCAAATATATGCATGCACAATATAAAGATATGCCACAAATATAAAATACAATACATATAAAATATAATAAATCATAGCCAGTCCCAGAAAAAAATTTTGAAAATTGATATAATACACCACAATCACCATTACAAGCTTTCATACGTGACCTTCACGAAATTACCTATTACCTTTGCGCACAACTAGACATTTAATTATCATGCAGCATCATGAAAGTGACCTTTATAGTAGAAAACTCCGAGGGCGCCTGCGCGGTGTAAGCCTGCAGCTTGAGCTCGTAGGCCGTGTCGGCGGCCAGGTGCGTCAGCTGGGCGGCCCTGGCGGCCGGCCCGCCCGCCGCCGTGCCCTTCTCGTACTCCCCGGCCGAGGAAACGGGCCGGTAGTACACGTAAAAGCCCTCCGCTTGGACGCCGCCTTGTCCCATCGACCACTGTTAGCGTTTGACCAAGACAATATCGGTTATTGTACAGATTTTTTCAGTCTATTTTTCAGAAAACTGTGTGAAAAATAGACTGTTCGGCTATTCTTACAGTTCAAGGTATTTAATTTGATATACTATTGAAATGAATCGGTTTCGTGTAACTTTAAAACGAAACAAGCTACTAAATTGCGGTCTACATAGTGTAACACAATAATTATAAAATTCCCTTTATTTAAGACTAGTAAGTATGTATTCTATTTCATCATTTAATTTGATTTATTTAATATGAAAAATAATAAAAATAAACTTGTTTCATATTTCCTTAAAAAGGACCAAAATATAAACTACTAAACGTAACATCATAAAAAGCTTATAAAGTTAGTTTAAAATAATTTTACAATAAAACGATTGAATAATCCTTTGATAGTTTGTTTTCGGCGAATTTGATCTTGTCACGTTTTACTGACAATTTTTTTTGTACTTGTCTACTCTATAGCAAAACAATGATGATATTCCTTAATATTATTTGTTATCTAGCTAGAAATGACTTAATTTAAATTAAAAAAAAAAAAGAATTTTACAGCATTGTGCAAAATATTTTTTTATCTTAACTTTTACAAAACCCACAGCTCGGTCCGTTCGTTTACACAATGTCGGTCCTTTTACTCCACTTTCGCATTTAATTCCTTTTTCCGCTATAAACCGATACTTCTACAAAGTCTAAATGACTTCTTAGACTTCTAAGACTGTAAACGTCTTGTCTGTACGTTAAAAGAACACTATTCATTTTATTATGTGTGTATATACAAATATTAATATATAGACATATGGCAGTGTCCGGACAAGTTTGAAAAAAATGGCGAACAACACCACAATGACTTTTCACACACAATGACACAACGACTTTAAAGATTTGTAATTTAGCATCTAAATAGGTTTTACAGCACCATCATCATCATAATAGCTCACAGCACCAGTAACAAAAATATTAGCAAACAGCATCCGTAATAAAAAAAAGGATAGAAATATTTAAAAAGAACGTAAACGCAAATTTTTTCAATTCATTTGTTTGCAATTTTTTTTTTAATTTGGTTACTTCTCGTTAACTGTTTTCAAAAACGGTAGGATGAAAACTGATCAAACTAGATTGTCACCTTTGAGCGATAGAAGTAGAGACTTCGTTGTACATGTTGATGGATCTACTGCAATGTCGCACTGATAGCAGTGTACAGTACGACGCAAGAAACTTTGCCGCTCTGAATTGCCTAAAATGATGTAATTTTAATTGAACAGGTTTAGCTCGCTCCGGCCCTTCCTTCTTCTCCTCCGTGTGTCGATTTTACGCCATTGCGACGTTTTCGTGACTAACTTCACAGCGGCAGACTTTCATGCGTTATACTGTACTTTTATTGATATTGTAAGTGTTCATTGAAATTGTTCATCTTACTTATCCGTGTTTACTTTCTATAAACAAACAAACGACTCCCCAACTCCGACAAGAAAAGCTCACCGTCCACTCCAGTTCTATCCTTGTTGGGGAAAGTGGAACAGCTCGAACCAGCACGGGGGCGCGCGGAGCCGGGAACTCACCACGCTTCAGGTAGAAACGCGGACTGCTGCGGCCCAACTTGTTGTCCTGGTTGGAGTACACTGCTGCTATACGAAACCTGAACAAGACAATACGATTTTTTTAATTATTATGCAATTGTCGAAACTCATATTATATAGT
This sequence comes from Eumeta japonica, assembly GCA_005406025.1. NCBI lineage: Eukaryota > Metazoa > Arthropoda > Insecta > Lepidoptera > Psychidae > Eumeta > Eumeta japonica. The sequence goes on from BGZK01002110.1 coordinate 48,360, forward strand.
TCATGCCATGAAGAGTATAAAGCCTACGGGTTTGCTCGTTTTAACTTAAAGTTGCTAGATGTAACGAAGTCGTATTTTTACTTACAACTTCGTTACATATTCGTCTTCTATACAATCGTTATCTATTCTTCTATTCACAATTCTACAATTATACGTGACAGGCATTTATTTTTACATAAGAAAAAATACTTGTAATAAAAAAATCATATCGAGATCGGCGTTACGAAGATTGGCACTTCAACTTGTTAATAAGTCTGACTCGCTTAATTGGATACTTTGTGCTGAGTAGGCGTATTCGCCAACAACTTCAAGTTGGAAGTTATCAGCAAACATCGGAACGGATACTGATTGTATATTTAATACAGTGTAACAATTAACAATCGATGTTTCGATCACATGATTTTCAATGTTTATTTAAAATAGATTTGAGAAAAATCAATTACATACAAAAGCTGGACTACTCTAGGACCATAACACTTACATGAAGCCGTGTCCGATTACTGATTGTTTATTCTACGTTAATAGTATTCAGAGGAAAATTTTCATTTATTATTTGTTTATATGTAGGAGGTTAATCTCTGAATATACTAGAACGTACGTAAGAGGCGCTATCTGTAAAAAATATAATGAATAATTATTTTTATTTTATTTCTTTGCATCGTTTCATCATAATCCGGTAAAAAGTATTAGTGTTTTGTCACAAACATATAATTTCATATTTTACACTTTTCTAATGTAGGGTCATGGGATAAATAATTTGACATTTTGGTGTTTCGAGGGCATTGACAAACATACAGACATACATATCGAACTACACAAAAGCATAAATACCATATAACTATTACATCACAAAAATCAGAATAAATAATTACTAGAAGTAAAAGACGCAGTATTTCTATCAGAACGCGTGTCGTCTGTTGAACATATTTGCTACTACACACATATATAATAAATACGCGATCAGACACACACACACGGGTCCTACACTCCAAAATAAAACAAACTTTAATACCAAGAAAATAAGCATTATTTGCTTCGTTACAAACACATTAAAGTACTATTGCGTTTGTTGTAATTATTTTCTTTCTATTTCTACGCTAGTGGTTGACAATGTGGAATGATGTTATCGATAAATTGATAATTTATTGTAAAAAAGTTAAATATGATTATACATACAATTTGATAACATTAAAACTAAATTTGTTTAAGCTTTTAAGTTAAAAATAAAACATTGTTTATACGCAAAATATGGAGAAACTAAATCTTTCCATATTTAGGTCTCAATTTTTTTTAGTAACTTAAATAATATCCTTAAGTTGTAGAAATTTGTATTTTAAACAATCTATTTTGCACTATTTTAAGAGAATTTTAACGTAGTAGATATTTTTCTCTAATACACATTTAATTAATTGTATGACGTGATTATCAACTGGTGACAAATCACACTGGTGACAAGATTTTTCAACTTTGTGACAAATTGATCTTTAAATTTCTTTACCGCAATAAAATTTTCATACCAACAACTATTTTAAAACAATAATTACTTTAAATCAATGAGTTGATTTAGCAGTTTTCAATTCAAAATAGCATTCCGTAAAATAAATATGGAAAAATCGCCTATCAAAAACGACTTATTTCATAAACAAAATATATAATTTCATTAATAACTTTGTTCATTTCCATTTTCACAGCTCTAATCATGTTTGTGTATGTGAATCACTTACGAGTGAAAAAAACTACACACATGTTCTACATTTAGCAGGGGTACTAAGAAAGAAATAGACTAGCCGAATGTGAATATACAGAGAAATAAAAAACGTTTGTTCGTAATCACTAATTTCATGCACCAACCACTATATTTCTGCCCGTCTGTACTATGGCGTCTTCTAATTTTTAAATTATCATTTTAAAATATCACAAAAAAAAAAACATTTTCACGTCAAGAGCCTTCGTCAATGAAACGTGATTCCTTAATTAGTGTAATTATAAAGAAACTTTCCACAGCCATTTTTTGTAATGATTCGATTTTGATGTTCCAAATTATACTGAGCCGTGATTCTCACAACGGCGATATGCTTGTAATGTACGAATCGCATAACTGACGACAAGGTCACGCGCGTTCGCGACTTCTGAAAGCTATTTATTCTAGGTCATCTGCATTGCACCTACGCAAGTGAACAGGAATAGTGTTCCACGAGAGTGAAACCGCGGGACGCGTTATCAATAACTATATGAATGATACAAATCGAGAGCGGAATCGGGATTATAATGGAAAACGAGGTTAGAATCTCTATGTTTGTTGATTCAGATTGATCAAACGACGATCACGAACTATTAAGAAATTGCTGCGTTTGTATGCGGGTGATTTTGATCCACGAAAAACAACTGATCTGTATTTGATGATAATGTTCGTTCTCCCGTAGTCATCGACTTCAGTCAAGATAACCCCGTCCTTTGAAATAAGACATAAATCTGAAAACATCACAAGAGAATAAACTTCGTACGGTACACGGCCTTTTCTTGCGAAAAATGTGCAATACAACAAATCTAACTAATATTAATATGAAAGTTTCTATGTTGGGACGTTTGGATGTTTGTTAGTCAATCCCGGATGAGCGGAATCAGCTGAAACTTTGCAGTAACATAGTTTACATATGAGAAAAACATTAAGAGATATTGTACATCCATGGTTGACGTTATAAAAAATTAAAAAATTCATACACGCTGTCCACGCGGGTGGAACTGTGAATGACAGTTAGTATTCCATGGGCGACCCATTTTAGTAATTTCTGTTCAAAATGTCCATAGATAGACGCAATAACATAGCACCGAGTTACCAATACGAGGACATCCAATAAAAAATTAGAATGAGTATGCTGCCGATAACTTTTATTAAATGTTATTTTATTTTTCGCCATAATCACCTTTTAGCATAATACACACGGTATATCTTTTTTTCTGAGCATAAAAGCTCTTTCTTATAAAAAAACTCTGTACCCTGAGCACCTATAAATTCTTGTACTGCAGCTTAATCATCATTGAATCTGTTACGGACAGCTGTGCTCTTAATGATAATTTATGGATAAATATATTATTTTGTTTTATAAAACGGACTAGGTAGATTAAGAATTCTTTTGCGTTTTTATTGTATTGTGTGTGTGTGTGTTTATTAAATAAATTGAATAGTTGTGTTTTTATTATCCAGGTAGGGATTAGTTGTAAGGAATTATATATTTTTATCTTGGTTGTTGTGTTGTGTTTTTTTCGTATTATGTCATGAATACGAAAATTTGATGCGCATATGAGTTGCATATGAAATTGTGCTTTGGCGGGGGGGGACCAATCATAGGCCGAGAATCGCAGCGGTCGTTATGGTACGACCGCGAATCAGTGTTCTGAGCACATATGACACTCATGCGTGAATAATGCATAATGCATGGCCACGCTCCCTCGATCAAAATATATGCAACTCATATGTGCAGGTGGATGCGCCATCTATAAATTGCAGCAGAATTGGTGCATCCGTTTCTGTTGTACTCCGACCGCCATATATTAAGCTTGTGCTGCAATAAAGAAGTCTGATCATCTGAAAACGCTGTCCATCATTTTTCCCACACACCGCAAGAAATCCGTTCTTAGAGATGACTGTGAAAGAAATCCGAGGTGCAGACTTACGTAGCGGCAGCTGATATCGCCGTTACAGGATCTCTGTCTTCTCCGTGATGATGGTCTTGTCCAAATCAAACACTATAATTTCGTATCTGAATCGTAATGATGAAACCACGTTTCATCCACGATTGCAAATCGAGCCAAAAAAGTATCGGGATCTTGTAACAGTTCCAAAGAAGCCCGAGAAAAGTTCAGTCTGGTTTGTTTTTGTACATGTAAGCTTTCTGGAGACCCAGAGCGCGGATACTTTTTTCATCCCTAATTGTTCGTGCAAAATGTTATGAACACTTTTGACATGGCGTTCTGCTAAAATATTTTTTTTGACTTTTTACCATTTCTTCGGACATTAACGCTGTTGGGTGTCCCGAGCTAAGGTCATCTTTGGTGAATGTTTTTCCACTTTTATGTTCGGTGCACCAACGAGCAACTATAGAATACAGTGGAGCATCTACTTCTAAAGTATCCTGTAAGTCTTAATTAACCCGTTCTGTAGTGAAATTTTTCCAACACAGATACTTAATAACCGATCACAATTCAAATCTCTTAATTTCCTAAAACATGATACGATAGACTGCAAATAAAATGTTTACATTTTTAAAAAACTAAAAATATTCAAAATATTTAAATTTTTTAGAATCTAATCAATATTCCAGATTTACCAGCCAGTATTTACTTTTATGGATTTCAAAGAGTCTCTCTCATTCTCACTTTATAGTGAACGCATCTCCTATTTTACTTAACCTACTGAAAAGAAGATAACAAAGTATTACACTCGACTTTGAAATTTTCATAGTTTGGCATAAGCAGTAAAGTAAAATAAACATGACATTAGCTACAAGCCAAAGAAACAACCTTCGAAAAGATAAGCTATTAGCTTGAAGAGGGAATGGCACAATCCCATTGACACTCCTCCACCCCTGCCGACGTGAATACAACACATGAAGTAAAAACAAAACCATGAATTTGCACACACATGACGGTATTAATAAACGCATTTTACGGATGTGTGACAATACTCACTTGTAGTATCTGTCAGGTATGAGGCCCGTGACCAGATACGAATTCACGTACGGGGGAATGTCTCGATTTGAAGTCTGCCACTGCACGATACCAGAGTTCGTGCCCTCGCGGTGTTGAACCTGCATTGCGAAAAAAAAAAATGTACATCGGACATTAAAACACTTGAATTTTCTATTTGTAGTAATGTCTTCGATTTAAGCACGTGCAATATACACGTAGCGGAATATATAATTGAGAATAAAATTGATGAGCATTATGGAAAGTAAATATAAATTTACGAGTTGTAATTATTATACGAGTAAAAGTGTTTCGTTTCTTTTACTTTTTGCATATATCATTTATTTAGATAAAAGATATAGAAGGAATGTTTGTTTTGGAATAATATGTTCATTATTATTATAAGCTCACGCCTATTTCCCAGAAAGTGACAAGAGTAGGAAAAGGTTATGTTGCGGTGGTTTGGCCTTCTGGATAGCATGAATTAAAGTAGACTAACTATAAAGCGAATGTGTGTCGTGGTAGGGTCTGTAGGGGTCGCCCTAGAAAGTCTTATGCAGACAAAATGGGTGGCTTATAATTTAATAAGCCACACTGACTACTTTGAAAAAAATTCAGCTAATTTTTTCCCAAGGGCAGAATATTTTTTACTTGGTAAATAAGTCCTTTTGCGATCTTAAATTCGATAGGTTATTTTTTTTTTTGGATTACCTTATACATTACGTCACCAACCTACACTACAATATGCGTAGCTGTAATTTACATTAATACAAATAGCTATGTATTTGACGGTCTATAAGGTCACATAAGGATAAACAGCGTCAGAATTAACAACCGAGCCCTATTTTGTGTTTTTTTAAACATAGCAAAATAACAGAGAAAAATCTGAATTATAAAATCATATCAGTTACATTACAGGAATCATAGAAGTTACTTCTGTTACCTTGAAAAGCTGTATAGGCAGACCATAGTTGCCAGCAGACCAAGTCACCATGACGCTTTCGTCGGACATTCGAGTCACGTTTGGTCGTGATGGAGGCACCATATTAGCTAGTAAAAAATTTGTCTGTATAAATAACCGTTGTATCAATCAGAAAAGCTTAATTGCGGAATAAATCGTATACTAATTTTCTTATGCAATAAAAGAAGAACGAAAACACAGTCCGTTATTTCTATATTTAATATATTTATATCATTAAGATATATTAAATGTTGATACTATTGTACAAATATCGTTCTACTGTTTGCGTAGGACCACTTCATAAATCGAATTCACTGGAGTGACACACAAGATTTTCTATACACAATAAGGTTTTCAGGAAAGAGACATGGATACGCGACTGATACGGCGCACTGGACAGGGAAGGTAAGCATCGCGATGACACCAGCACGTGAGAACGGGTCTTCCGATATCGTCAACGGCGCCTGAAGTCTCCAGCACACATTGGGTCGTATTAATAAAGCACACTCAAGTGCGGCCTTCCGTCTTGAGAGTGAAAAATGCAAGACAGTTATAGTGTTTCGCTAAGGAAAGTAATATATGTCCCGCTGCTACGTTACTTTGAGATGGCGCATCGTTTGAGTGGCGTTTATTAATGCGACCCATTGAGTGTGAAAATTAAAACTTAACTATAACTCAACCCGTGCGAATACTTCGCACCGATAGTGGCCAGTTACGCAATATAATAAAGTGGAATTAAGTAAATGTAAATATTTATTCATTTTAAGAATTTCATTCTAAAAAATGATAACAATATTCGTCTTTTATTAATATTATACACAGTATTAGAGACGCTTTTTTAAAATATTTTTATATATTTTGTTTATATTTAGATATTTCATACTGACAAAAATCACCTTAGAGAAATAATACATAAAGACGCCAACAGATAGCTTTAAAGAAACTTTTCAAAATGTTAATTTTAAAATGTAAATATTAAAATTGCAATTGTTTAACGGAATTGAACTAAAATTTATTTTAACTTATTTTTTATCATTAGAGGGAAAAATAATTATCAAAATGAGGTATCAAACATAAAGTTTGATATTGTATCAAGGGAGATATTTCATACCGACAAACAACACCTTAGTGAAATAATATTCAATGATACCGTCTTATTGTATGCCAACACTGTAGTGTTGAATTATATACTGATTTTTTAAGTGCTGTGATAAAAAGACAATAGCAAAGGTGAACATATATGTATATAACAACAAATTCCTTAAAATATCGATATCAATGTGTTCTTTGTAAATTGCTAACTCTTTTTGTTTATTCCGGTTAGTCTCGGTTTATTTTTTTTTTATTTCGTTTAATTCTCCAACATAATTTGACATTTTTATTCAAAAGTAAGCGCCATTCGGATTATACTATGTGCAAAAGATAAAAGATAGTGTTTTAAATTTATAAATTAATACTTCTATCATAAAGAAATCACAAACAAAAGCGACGACCTGGATGTACAAACGCGAGCGACAAGCTGGCAAAACCAACTAAAACTATATCATTCGACCGTAATTGAAATCGCCTTCTAATACAATATCATTTATTAATATAATATCATTTAATATAATATCATTTACCTTTATGTTTTCTCGAGTTCTTCTTATTGTGCCTTTTCGGTGACTGAGACGACATTTGAATGAGTTTGTCCGATTCATCATAGTTCTGGAAACATATCCTTTTTTAAATACTACAAAATTACATGTGACTCTTGTTTCAATATAAACCACAAGCGATATACGTATAGACGTATTCCGCTTGTTTTGTGGATCGCAACTCAAAGGGGTTAAGGAGACATGGCCACACTCGCGTCTTCGAGCGCAAGATGTCGCGTAAGATGGGACGATTATATCATCACGAAATAATACGGGAGCGTTGAAGGAGTTGCAAAGGGAGATAATTTGCCCTAAATCCGCACGACAGCTTTATCCATCCTGACTAATATTGTAAATGCGAAGGTGAGTTTGTTTGTTCGTATACTACGCTTTCTCGTCTTGACTGTTCAGCCCAATCATCATGAAATTTTGTCGAATCTGTCTTTTGCAAAAATCTATGTCCTTTTCTGTATTTCATGTTTTCATGAATACGGAACAGGACGTAGAGTACCTTTCGACCACATTTTTTTTCTTTTCCCATTTTCATTTTTCAATGTAACTACTATTGTGAATACGAAAGTGGGTTTTTTTTTTGTTTGATCGTGTTTTACACTTCATGTTTTGACTACTCAACCGGCCATCATGAAATTTTGCAAACACGCTGTAGAGTTACAGAAAAGGACACAGGGTGTCTTTCATTCAGATTTGTTTTTATTTCCCATTTTCATTTTCATTTTTCATTGTAACTACTATTGTGAATACGAAAATGGGTTTTTTTTTGTTTGATCGTGTTTTACACTTCATGTTTTGGCTACTCAACCGGCCATCATGAAAGTTTGCAAACACGTAGAGTTACAGAAAAAGACACAGGGTGTCTTTCATTCAGATTTGTTTTTATTTCCCATTTTCATTTTTCATTGTAACTACTATTGTGAATACAAAACTGGGTTTTTTTTTTGTTTGATCGTGTTTTACACTTCATGTTTTGACTACTCAACCGGCCATCATGAAATTTTGCAAACACGCTGTAGGGTTACACAAAAGGACACGGGATGTCTTTCATTCAGATTTGTTTTTATTTCCCATTTTCATTTTTCATTTTTGATTGTAACTACTATTGTGAATACGAAAATGGGTTTTTTTTTGTTTGATCGTGCTTTACACTTCATGTTTTGACTACTCAACCGGCCATCATGAAATTTTGCAAACACGCTGTAGAGTTACAGAAAAGGACACAGGGTGTCTTTCATTCATATTTGTTTTTATTTCCCATTTTTATTTTTCAACCTAAATGATATTATAAATGTTAAAATGAATAATCTGTTCGTTTTACGCTGTTTTTGTCAGGGGTACAGGGGTACATAGAGTACCTTCATTCCAGAAAAAAATACCCATATTTCTATTTAATTTTTTAACATAATTAATATTATTAAAGCAAAAAAGAGAAGTTTGAAAGTGAATTCAATGATGCAAAACTTGCCTTGCTAGCTGAACGAAATCGGCATCATGGTTGACAGCGTGACCGGTCGATATAAAAGATGAAAGAATTCACTTGATGACCGGGCAGGCGAAGCCGCGATAAAAAGTCAGTAGATCAATAATTATGAAAAAATATTCAATACGCACCGAGCCTGTGTGGAGGACCCGAGCCCTTTCAATCGGAAGTAAAATGATAGCAAGAAGGTACGCCTCAGCAGTTGGGTGATGAGCCCATTTGTTTTTACAATTGCTAATAAAAAGATCCATTTACAATTTGGGTCAACTCAAATCAATAGAATCATATCAATTGAAAACTATAATACAAAAGTCAAATGCGGTCTAGCAATTATTATAAATCATGGACAAAGTGTGTATAAAGTATGCATCTCTTCAGGTTTAGAATAAAAAAAATGCCGTTTCACAAATACAGTAAACACTAATATTAAATTTGGAACACTAACATTTCCAAAGTATCACTCCAAATGATAATCACTCATTTAGGCCATCAAACCTTTCGCCAGAGATAAAACATCAAACGCTAGTCAATCATTATATCTGCTTAGAGGAATTGATCAGAACACCGTCAACATAATTTCAAAAATCTGTCGCTCGTAATTATTGATGTTATTAATCCAACCACCAAAGAGGTTCGCAACTGTCAAATTAGCGCTGTCGAAGTTAATAACCAAACTTTTATTTTTCTACTAGCTTTCGCCCGCAACTTCACCTGCGTGGAGGGAGAATATTTTCCTACGCCTTTTATATCGACCGATCGCACCGTCAACCACTAATCCGACAACAGTCGATAACAGTCTCGGTCTCGATTTTTAATCCCAATTCAGCACAAATCATCCCAAAGGAACGTATACTTTTACACCGAAAACACGCGCACTATCACTAAATTGTTTTGTTATGAAACGATCTTCGCTCCTACTCTCGATCTCCATCCTCCGACCCCATCCATCCAAACCTGGTGGTACTAATACCACCATATATATATGATCAATGTCGACACCAGCTCGGGACTAATCCCGAGCTGGTGTTGACATTGATCTTTTTTTGGACATTGCTATTTTTAATAACTAATGGGCATAAACATTTGGAAAATTCAAAAGTGCATGACTCATATTTTTGTTATTTTCTTCAACTCAAAATACATGCACATATTTGTGTATTAATGAACGTAAAATTAATCATTAGGATATTTTAATTATTTTCTAAAGATCAAACGTTTTTTACACTTAATTTATTTCGTAAAACTTTATTATTAAACAAAAAAACCAAGAATGATAAGTGACGTAATTTTAGACAAAAGTGCCAAAATTTATCACAAAATCTAATCAAATAGACAGACAGTAGACATCTCCGTAAATTTATTATAGTCTACAGAATTGGAACTTCGAACGTAAGAAGAGTTCCTTATACAAGGCAGGCATCAGCTGAGAAATGGTTTATGGAAATTCATCCCTCAAGGGAGTATAATAGGGGACAAATGTTTGTAGGGAAGCGATCTTTCATTTTTGACGTTCGGAATATAAAAACTGGTAGGCACATCGCTAGTTTATTTCTTACCTGGTCCATTATCTGCACAGGTACCACAGTCAATAAGACAGCATCATAGGCGCAACCCAATTCATTGCAAGCGAAACACTGTACAATGCCTGCATGACGTTTTTCTAGGTGTTCTATGTAAATATCTTGACCTGTACGAGGAAATGGAGAGTTGTCAGAAAAAACTTAGGTGTTCAGTGTTGAACAATAAATATTGTTTCAAACTTACGCTTTATTTACCAAACATTTATCCTTTACATATATCTAGAACTGATGAAACGGTTTTTAAAAAATTCAAATATTATAAAATATTTTATTTGGTTTTTGACTTGAAAACAAAAATGTATTTTAATATGTATTCACTAACAAATTAACTACATAATATGATTAGTTATTTAAATAGGTAACTAATTATTTAAGTTACGTTATGCTAACCGTGTATCCGTACGTCCCCGCCGGGCGTAAGCGCCTGCGCGTTTAGCATCCACTGTATAACCGGAGTAGGCGTCCCTTTTGGAGTTCCGCAACTCACATGTGCCCTTCCGCCTTCAGTTCCATTCACGTTCTCCGCGGAACCCTCAAACCGTGGAGGTTGCAAAACTGAGACGCGCCAAGAACGCTGCAAGTGCCCGGCACTGCACGTGTAAATGCCCTGCAAATAAATTATAATTAAAACGGATCTCGTTAGTAACAATCTTTACAAACACAAGTGACCAGCAAACAATAAGATAGTTTACTGAAATTCTAATTCTAATATTTGTTGACGAACACACGCGGACTAGAAACAATTGCAAAAAATTGAATAAAAATAAAGCATTTTCTGGCAATTAACAAGATCAATTCAAAAAAAAATTAGCCAAGAGCATGTCAGACCATACTCATTTTAGGGCTCCGAAGCCATTATTACAAAGAAATGCACTACAGACGAAAAAAGAACATTGTTGGACGTTTTCCATGTTTCCCGCACAGAACAGTTATAAGCACTTTAGTCGCCTATAACTAGAAAAACAAGTAGGTATGTCGAGTATTAGTACTACACTAGTATAATCTAAAGTGCTGATGCACTTTGCTGATGCATAATTAAAGATACACTCTTTTTCTGATGCAAAAGAGTGTATCTTTATGACACTTACGTCATTCTGTTGAGAAACGCAGTTTTTCGACAATAACTCAAAAACAGTATATCCAACCAAGTTTTCGTATTTTTTGGACATATGATTTAGAAAATAGAGGGGGGGACAATTTCTTCAGCTTTCGGAGCAATCATTTCCCAAATTATTCATGTAATCCGAAAATTTGCTTAGAAGCCTCAGTGTTTTTGAAAGGATTATCGAAATATATGCCACACGTTGATGTTTACTGAAAAAAAGGTTTTCAGCATCTGTTACAAGTTTAGTAAAATTGCCCCCCTAAGAATATTTATTTTTGTTGTTTAGCCACAAAACTAAGTAGAGGCTTATATAAGACACTTATATTATACATTTCCTCAAAATACGTCTTGTAGTTTTTCAATAAAATGCCTGTGACATACGGATGGATGAACGGACGGACGGACATGACGAAACTATAAGGGTTCCATTTTTACCATATTAAAAAACATGATACAAAGCACCAGCAATATACAGTCTCCAAAAATTAAAGCTGGCTGTAAGAAAAGTTGTACAAGAGACAAAAAAAATAACGACTGAATACTAATAATCCGCGAAATATACATCAGAGAGAGAGAAAGATAAGGGGGCACCTAAAATGACATTGAAACTAGCGTTTCCGTGGTCGTATGACGAACTGTATAGCTATTTACATAAGATATCTGCTTAGTGTAAACGGGTATCTTATATGTGGGAATAAGACTGAACAATTCTGGATCCTCATTATTAAGGCCACGTATTATCTATTGTTGTTCAGTACAGTATATAATTAATTACACTTTCGCATTCTTTGGACCTATCATAAAAAGCGGTCTGCCCAATCTTCCTTGGGAACATTTTCAATGAATCATTCGGTATCCATAGAGTACAAATCTTCCGAAACTTCAGATGCAAAATCTTTTGTTCTTGACTTCCAGCGATACCCGATACAGTACGAATTTACGTACAAGTAACTTTTTTATCAGTTTCAATTGTACTACAGTACATACTAGTTTCGATAATTGCAGTTGTCGACGGACCATCATATAAATAATCAAAGTGTGATCACGTCCACGTCTGAATTCACTGAACCAGAAATGCACAGAGTTACGAGGTTCTTCACCACCGAATAAATGCGAATTTAAGTCCCTGGCAACTTACTTGTTGTCTTAAGTCACTGCGAAAACTGTGAAAAATCAAGACGCGAATATTCTCTCGTCTTAAATTCGTTGTAATGCCGACACGTAATTTTCAAAACGATGTTAAAATGAAATGACAAATGACAGCTCACACAAACTAAAACGTAACCTACTCTCAAAGACTTACGTTTTCAAAAACTGTAATTTATTTTTATATTTTTATTACAAATGGCAAATTCCAGAAATTTGTAGTATGACTCACATATAAACCTTATACAATTTCATGAGAATAATTGACACACAAACAAAATGATTCTGTACTTAGATTTAGGCCATGGAACCCTAAAATGTATTATTTCGTTTAAAGTAGTTTAAAATAATAAAATAGTATCTTTAACATTATAATGTTCTGTTGCTAGTGAAATAAATGAAAATACCGTTAAGTTGACAGCTATTAGATTTTTTAACGACAACATCAAACAATAAGCAACGAAACGGTGGAAAAAACATATCACATCTTAATTTGAAGTCGGCTCGCGACGTCAGACCGCCATCAAGCTATTGCCGGCGCTAAAGTTGATGACTTTTCTCGTGTATGGCAATTTATCATAAAAATTACCATACTTATTATATGTGTCGGTAGATTTTAACTAAAAATAATTTTAGCATTTTCTTTTTGTATTCCGTTAACATTAATAAAAGTATAGTATACAATGAAAATATGTATGTATAACAATATAATGAACAAGAACATGAGAGGCTTCGTTTCAAAACTTTTTGCAAAAAACATGATACAAGGAAAAAAAATTAATATATTCGTAGATAAAAAGCATCGGCTGCGCTGCAGAATTTATATTAAATAATATCTCAGTACAATATATTATCTTATGTACATCGAATATTTAGTCTGACTTGCGAAGAAATGGAAAAGCTAAATTGAAAGACAAGAGGTCACATATAAAGCGAATTATGATCAATAATTGTTGTCTATTAATTTATAATCTACTATTACGTACGTAAACAGATACAGGCAAAGCTAACAATACAGAACATTTTTTAAAGTATGACATAGATTGCCTTGTTCGGCAATAACAGACGTAACGTAAAATAAATCGTTACCTTTATTTTACGTACATTGTTACTTAATACGCGCGTTCTATTGGCGCAGAAAAGTTAAACGTATGATGTATATATTTTCAAATGTTCAGAATAATTATTACCGTAGTTATTTTACTCCTAGATGATGAAACACAATTTCAATATATCATCACATCAATCAATCAAATCAAATTATCGATCAAATCAAATCATCAATCAAATCAAATCATCAATCAATTAATGGTCATTAAGAAATATAAATATTTACCTAACCTTTAATTAAATTCTCCACTGAATATAAATACCTCATTTTCAGGCCTCATGTACGCCACGGTAAGGTAGTTGCCATCGACGTGGGTACGATTCGGCAAGGAGTTGGACCTTCGGCTCCACGTCACCGGAGGTACAGGATCGCCGACCACTCCGCACCAGAGCCTCAATGCTTCGTTGACCTTAATCGACTCTGTTATTACACCATCCTCTACAGTGCCGACATAATCATCAGTCTCCAAGAACCTACAATATAATAATGAGAAGTAAATTTCCACCCAAACAAATCTCATTCAAAGAATTAAGAATTTCAGGGATGAAGCATATATTGCAAAATACCGATATAATTAAAACTATTTTTTTTTTTTCAATAAATTCATTTTAAGCTGTTCCCGACATATATATATTGCATAAGCTCCAGGAAAGTTTTTGATTAACAATTTCCAAAACTTAAATACAATAAGTCAAATTTTGTTACTAGGTACCCGAATACAAGTTTGAAATTGTCCAGAATATAGTTCGAAATTTCTCATACCTATTAATATTTCATAAAAGAAAATAAAAAGCAGCTTTTGAAGTTCTTTAACGAAACATATACCTACATTTGTGATGTCATATATAAAATATCCTTTTCAAAGTTATTAGCGAATGTCTTATATTATGTATGTACACTAGATTTTATCTGCGGCTTCGCCCGCGTAGACATAATGGTGATTTTGGTTTGTTTCGTTAGGATTTGGCTAAAATCCGTCGTTAGTGAGCCTCTACATCCCGAAAAGAGAAATTATGACAAATTTCAAATCAATCGGACGTATAATTTCGGAGATCTCGTAATGGGTCAGTCAGTTAGTGGTATTTCACTTACATATATATAATACAGGGGCAAAGTTAAAAAAATCTTACCAGTTTCAGCATTGCTTCAGTTACACAAGGTATAAAGATACTTACCGTTACGTCGGTGGGCCACCAACCGAAAAAATGCTGAAATTAGTAAGGTTTTTTAGCTTTGCAAACCCTGTCTGTAATCTATGTGCACGCCTCTGATAAGTTATATACAGTTTGTACACAATATCTCGAGTTACAATAATAACAGGTACTCACAATTTCGCCGGAAGAATAAACAAACAAATAGTACGTATAAATAAATTTAGAACATAGTCCTTAAAGTGATTATTCTGAATCTCAAATAAACCCAGTCCTAGTTTTAATTTATAAACTCAGGTCTATTCACCATAAACCATGCGAAAACTCCTATTTAATCGTTATTCATCAATCATTTTATGCAACCTTCTTTATTTCTAGTGTTTAAAACTTAATATGCCCCCAGTTTCATCTGCATAAAATTTTCTAAGACGCTCCTTGCCGACCCTTCTATGCATATATAACTTGCTTTTAATTTTTTTCAAACTGTCTCAACTTACCCTTCTGTAATAAATCTTATTTCAACCAACTACTCTCTGACACCTATTTCCTATCTTTCAAGAACACAACACATACTACGTAAATATCACAGCTCCGTTGTATTGATTCTACATTATTGTTTCTTCTGCCACATTCACTTTCACTGCCCTACATAAACGTAGGAACCAGTACCTCACTATGGACTAAGTTAAATGCGCGGAGCGCTAAATACTTTTACTGTTCATAAACTCAGACAAAGCCTCATTCACTTTATTTCCAGCATTCATTCGCGTTTCAATATCTCCAAAATTTTTATTGCAATTCTCAAAACATACTACACAGATAAACAAACCCTTTCAATAGTTTAAAATTTTCTTCTCCATTGACGTACTGTATTCAATCGCATTGTTACGAACTGCGTCCGCAGGCTAAAATTAGAATGGCAAAATACTCCCCCTTTTAAAATATCCGAGGATAAAATTATGTGAATAAACAAGCCCCGCGCGCGCCTCTTTTACCTACGTCGGCGTTTTTTTATCTTTATTCACAACTTATTTTTAAATGGATTTATTAAGGGTGGAATTTTTGAGAAGCGATAAATCTTGTTTGTTGTGTCAGATGTTACATGTTTACGACGTATCCTTTTACGATGATTCGAGACATTTTTGAAGGTCAGTCGGCAAGCATGAATAGGGAAGTGCGGCTCGCAAGAATTAGTTTTACTTCTGCAATCGGAGCGTTCACAAGTCAAGTGCGATATCGACAAGCGACCGACTGGTTCCATTGCGACTTATTGTGACTATATTTAAATATACGCCTTATGCAATTCTAAGTGTTTCCTTTCACGGAATGTCAATCTGCGAACGCCCAATAGAATCGTTTCGTAATAGTATTTATTATAGATAACGGATATTTCAATTATCCTATTATATACTTGGATCAATGGAGTTTACTACAAGTGTGACACGTAATGAAGCGTTAAAGAGAATCTAAAGATAAATACAGTGGAAAATCCTATAACGATGGTAAAAAAACAGATCTACAATTTCTTTTAAATAGCAAGTCGCAGCTATAAGCGCCTATTGAATTCTTCTAAGTTTCGTTCTATTATATTGTACAAGCTACAAACAAAAGTTAAATAATTTCGACTGTATTATAAAAATGCCGAGACTGCAAACTGTTTGAAAGATCTTTAAAATATGTGCATCGGTTGATTTACCTCTCTCTATCTCTATCAATCTATCTCTACCTTATCTCTAAAATTTTGTAGCTTAGGTACAAAATTCTTTTGACTTTATAAAAATACACTTCTCAAAGTAATTGACGCGGACTTAATTAAACACTGTTGTTAACTATATTACTGAATTAATTATTCATATTATAATAGAATAATTATAGAGAGAGTAAATACATCTTCACGAAATAGTAACAGAATTATGGTCAAATCTGTTTCATTTATTGACAATTAAAGTTAAAAAATAATTGTCTAGTATAATTTTAAGAACTCGAAGTATTACGCTAAATACAAAAAAAAAAAATGAGTGCGATTCACACGTGGTAGAAATGAAACCTTCAGAAAACTAAACTGTAATAGAATGAGACAATACAGTATCAGAAGTGGAATAATTATAACATTTAATTGTTGTAATGTTGATACCAAGTTTAAAAGTTATTATTCAGACTCCTTGTTTTCAATTTCAACAAATGGCAACATGCAGGCGCACACCAGCACACATGTCTCTCTCCGCATTGTATCTCATACTCAAATCCTGTCTCTTTCCAGGCTAAATATATATGTATATGTTTAGTCCCTTTTCAGTTTCGCTTGTTTCATCGTTTAAATCGCAACGGTCCTAAAAAAGTTTTCGATTCAAAAATAAAAGTACCTTGGCGCAGTTCTTGGCTCCTGCTGTACCCTGAGATAAATTCTGTCAAGCAATTCGACACTCTGCCCACTCAGTTCGTTGTTAGCAGTACAACCGTATGCGCCGCTGTCTGCAGCCGTCACGTTGGGGAGAACTAAAACTCGATATGGACTCCGGATCTTGTTTTTGATTCCCTAATGAACATATTTATAAAATTAAAAATATATATACAAATTTTACAGAGACATACAGTAGTAACAAAAAAACAGATAAGTTTTAACATTCCATTTCATAAACAGCTTAATAAAAATAGAAATTATTTAAAATCTGAAATAGCAATTAATTAGATTTTTTTAATTAACATGGTTAACAGGATAATGTCATATCAATTCCAAATCAAAAAATAAATCAATTTAATTAGTCGCGTACCAGTTCTTGATGAATATACAAAATTATATGTAAATTATTACTCGCCTTTAATGATTTCTTTGTTGTAACTTGAATACGAAACATTTCATTTGATCGGTCTTACAAATAGGAACAAGCATTGTAATCCGATATGCATGTTGGTCTCATGCATCCTGCCGTGAAATAGTATTATGTAAAAGAACAAGCAGGCGAGGGTCATTTATCCTCCGAGTTGTACACTAGTTACACATACGCATTACCAATATATGACTAACGTGACCATACGTCCCGGTTTGTGCGGGACAGTCCCGGTTTCAGGCAGTCTGTCCCGATGTCCCCAGCGAAGACAACATAGTCCCGGTTTTGCAAGCAGACCCAACCATAGTTTAAACTTTATTTTTTCCGCTCGTAATGCTTGGCCCGATGCCCCGCTTAGTTAGTAAGTTATGCCAACTTAACTATTTGATATTTAGAGCTTTGATTATTTTGTGTTATTCTATCTTCTATGATAAATTTCTTGTAAAACACTAAAAACCTTTTTTATTACATATTTCCGCAGGTGTGTCCCGGTCTGACAAAATAAATAAATGGACAAGTTATATATGACTGTACTATCAATGGTAGCGCAATTAATACTTTTTTTCGAATTTAGACATTATATATAATATTCCATACGTGGATTGAGTTGTAAATATACAACTGAACTCAAAATTGGGGAAAAGCGATTGCAAGAATTTTTTTTTAGATTACCAATCATAAAATTTGTAGACCACTCGGCGGAATAGAATTAAAGCATTTTTTCCGCTCTCAATTTCGAAGCGATGAATAAATATGTCCCTTTAAAAATTACACAATTACAATTGGATCACTAATTGTCTGTTAGAATAGTTTGTGAGTAAATTGTCAATAATTAAAGTAACCACTCTACTTTCATTTAAGTGGGAAATACAAAAAAAAGAAGTGGTTAGCAATCCTTATACAAAATAATAGATTAGGTGTACTTTCGTAGAAGAAAATCATAGAACTCAATTTGAAAGTCGTTATATTAATCATGCGAACAAATCAAAATACATTGACTTCTGAGTCACAAACCTTCTCTTCCTTCCACCAAGTGAGAACAGCTGGTGGGTCAGATTTCGGTGTTCTGCAGTGGAGGACCACGGTGTTCCCGAGTGGTGACGTCACGGTCCTCTTGTCGCCTTCCTCGGGAGCTACCAGCCGCGCAACCGTAAGGCGTCCGGGTATCGAGGCTAAACTTATCGCGCCATACCATACTACACACTGCAAAGGATAACGATATTGATGTATTTTTATGAAATTTATTACGCCATACCACACTAAACACTATAAAATATATTGTTATATATCTTAAAATTTATCATGTCATACCTAGTAAACACTGCAAAGGATATCGTTGTGTAGGTCTTTATCAAATTTATGGCACCATGCAGTATTTTGCACAGTAAAAAATAAAAAAAAGGTATTTTTACATGACCAGGTTTTACAAACTTTCGACGTAATATAATTCATATCCATTGATTCCGTTCAGGGAGATTTGTGTGTGAAAGAATTTTTAGAATAGGTGTGACTTTAAAAATTATATTACGCATAAAAAGCTACAGCATGCCCGAGTAACATAATCTATATTTTACTTTGATAACATTCGCCTCGGATTCCTACAAATAGAAACCGTAAGCGGTAGCGGTATCGAAGTTGAAAATGAGACCGGAAGCAAAATCCAGAGCCGGGACCGTAATTGGGAAGAGAGCTGGGATTACAATCGAGAGCGTGACCGGCACCGAAGTCAGAGACATGACGCGAGCGAGAAGCCAAAGAGGAAACTGGATTGAGATTGAGAGCAAGATCGATTAATATAAAAGATGAAGGAATATATTCCATGTATGGACAGACGAAGCCGCGGACGGAAGGCTAGTAGCTTATAAAATATTTATCAATGTTTGTTATAACATTTAAACGATCCCACGACTTCGTACTCAAACAATCTATATCACATCCCACTGCAAGATGGACATAGATCTCGTTAAAGAAGAGGACTTTGGCGGGAAAACCATTATCATAACCCCAGCCCGGAGTGTACAGTGAAACGCACGAAACTCTGCCGCTCTGAATTGCCTGCGAATGACACGATGCGCAGATTCAGACTCCCCGATCCCTTCTTCTTTTCCCCGCGTTCACATTTTAACTAACTTCACAGCAGTGGAGTTTCGTGTTTTGTACTGTACCCGGTGCTTCGCCAACCTTTAAAAATTTTGATGGACCTTAGCCAACATGCAGGAGTCATCACGATGTTTTGCTACACCATCAAAGACCATCGCGTACATTCGACTAAACACGTCTACCACGCTCCACAACGATCGCGCAAAAATTATAAAGAATTCTCACATTTGATAGCAATACATACTATTTGCATGCCTACTATTTGTATTTTTATCTCACCCTTAGCGCCATGAGAATCGATTCGTTTGACGTTACCGTACCTCTCTCGAAAATTATATTAATATTTCAGTGCCTGCTACGCGACAACGACTTGCCTGAGCGTTCAGTTTATACAAACCAATTTAAGCAAAACAGAATAGTTTCAGTATATTCCTATTCAATTAATTGTAAGGTGGCCAATTGAATAGCTATTTGCAACTGCTCTATTCAATTCACATGAATATTCTAATAGAAATAAAAATAAATTTGATACAAGAAAATGTATTCATTCATGCGCATTTATTTTCCATAAACAAATTCCATAAACTGCCTATCTTGTATACTATACCATAAATACGATATGTTTCATATATTTACTTAGTTAAATCGTTTATTATAAAACAAACAAGACGACCTATAACTTCCAAATGAAAACCAGCACTGAAAGGCAACTTGAACACAACGCATGCGCAAAGGCGAAACCGCGCAAACTCAGTTTCCACGAGTAATATCTAGGCAGCGCGCCGTTCGTGCTAGCCGCAGCCTTTGGCTTGTACGATATGTACTAATTTCCTGTCCGCACGAACACGTAAACTCGTGCAAACTTTTATGCACGCGTAAGCGCATGGTCAAGCTTGATAAAACTTGGTAAAGCTTGGTAGAGCTAAAGCTACACAATCGGCGGTGCAGACGATCGTGGTTAAAACTCATGGTTAGTGCGTGATGCAGACTTCCGCGCTATTCGATGTGTGTTATCGCTATGAGAATGTTATTAAAGTAAAAACTTCTATAGGCACGTTACCTAGATGATTTACGAATGGATCAAATCTTATGAATTAGAGTCACCACGCCAAGCACATGCTAATGCAATATATATAAAAACTCTCTCTTTCTCATACAACAATCAAATAGAGCGATTGTTGGATGAGTATAGATCTTGTGTTCGTATCACCAACATGCCAATGTTAACAGCATATGTGAATTAACAGTACAAATTAAAACCTTTTATGTATGTGTAAAATTTAATTCAATTGCAATATTATTATTGTATTGATTCAATTAATTAAAAGACTTAAATTATGCAACTGAACCCTTTAATAGGCACATCAATTTTAATTCCAAATTTACAGAACTTGCGTAGCATATAACGTGTTTTACGTATATAATTGTTGCTGCAAATGATTTTAATATTAGAATTAATTCAAACACTGTTTTTTCATACTTTTAAATTTTCACTTCCATCGGCAGTTCCCAATGACTTGCCTAAGTTTTTTTTAATAAACGGATCGCGAACCTGATAAAAAGCAGACTGAGTATCATCCCTGACGTTTATAGTGAGCATTGTAGAGATGCCCTTCCCCCCATCGTCGGACTTCAACTCCTGCCACTGCCCGTCGCCGCTCTTCCTCCGCCAGGCCAGCCGTTCTCCTGGCACGTTGACGGCGCACTCGAAGGTCACATCGGTCCCCACAGGCGCCGTCACCGACTGGGGGAAACGAACGAACTCCATCTGTAAGCCTGAAAGCAAACACGTCTCGTGTAAAAATTACGGTCGCCAATTGTAAGCCTTTAGCCATGGAATTACTATAGACACGGTTAACTTGGAATCTGTTAGGTTATAAATGTATCTATGGGTTGGGAACGATTTATATATGTTTGAAAAAATTACTACTATTGTTATCACTATTTTAAAGATCGTCTAAAAGTCGAATGTAATTGTGAAGAATAATTGAAATAAGGAATATAATTTTTTTACAAAGATTTAATAAAGCCGACTGTTAGCTTATAGGCTTTTCTAACAAAACACATTTAGAATATATTATAAATATGTTTTTTAGAAATAATATATTATACGCTTATTGTCATAACATTATTTTAAAATAGATAAATTTTAATCATGTATTTCATCACCTGTAAAATTACAATTTAATGTAATTGTATTAATAAAGATATAGCAATAATTAATTAAAAACCTTGCGTAAAAAAACTTTGAATGATCTTGCGAATAAAAAATATTTTTTTCAGTTGTGAAATAGTATACACATAAAAATTATAAGGATGGAATTAAAATCATAATTAACAATTATTTATTGATGTCGATAATAAGATTTATGTTTATTTATATTAAACAAGTATAAAGAGAGTCCATATATAACTGTTTAAGTGATTTAAGTAATAATAAATATTGATGAATATTATTTTGCAGTTACGAGGTGTACCCAGAAAGGGGATGATAAGCCTTATCTAATTCTTTTATTTTCCAAAATTTTTTAACAGTTGACCACACCTATTATTTTTCAATCTATTTTGGACAGATATGTTCGTTGATGCTTTGTATCCTTTTCAATAAAAACCCCATAAATATGTAAATTCTAAAACATGTTTTTTGGATGACGTAAGTGTAGTGTAGTTAATATGGTATGGCTCCATCTTATAAGTGGACGATTAATAGAATGAAATTAATTTTTAAGCTGTTCATATTTCTAAAATGCGATTAAATTTAATGGCGAATTTAATGTTAATGAATAGTAAAAAAGTTTTTTTTTTTAAATAAAAATCAGTTAACCTAATTTTCTTACCTATTTTACACTTTTATTTTTTTGGTTTCAATACGTACACATACGCAAGTACTTCGTTTTGAAAACAAAATTGTTTTGTTTCGTTCCCTCGAGCGTAGGACGTGTATCTAAACAGTCATCTCTCCCAGAAGTTCACGTGAAAAGAAAAAGCTCTTATACAACAGTGCGTGCTCGCGCCCCTAGGGTGCAGCACCGGCGACAGGTTATGTTTACCCACCTTAGTACCGTTCAGGCTTCGTCGCAATATAAACTTTCACTTGATGAAATGGGCGAAATTATTGCTCACGATGCAGGCAAATGCGAGGAAATTGGCAACACTAAGAAAACATTGTTATAGTATCTCTATAAATTCATCACACGTTGCTACGATAACATGATACGCGTGTTGTTGCAATATCGCTTCCATATCGAGTAGGCTGTTTTCTGCGACGTTACTTTGTTAGCATAATAAGGCTGGAAACATTTTCTTATATAAAAAAAAATGTAGATTTAATTTTCTATTTTTTCATAATAACTCTTAAAAATAGGAATATTTGATGGAATACTTAATTGTATCATTTAATATCAAGCATCCCACGCTACTTTACTATAAATTGAATTATTTTGTTAATAACTTAAATTTTACTCTCTTCATAACTAAAAATTATTTTCTATTTTTAGTTGGGTTTGCTATTAAAGCGTGTTTTTTTTAATTTTATTAAACTAATATATTTTATAAATTTTTAGTCTCGAAACAATATCAATAGTATTTATGCCTAACTAAGAGACTCGATTTTAGAATACCTGACGTGTGGCAATGAATTTAAGTTTATATCATTCATGTCTACTTAACCTTTCCATTTCATCTAACGCATCACTATTACATGGAACTTTCCCTGTTAACTTTAAGCAATCAAGTACTTCTATTTGAATTCCATTTAGTGACCTACCGCGACTTAAGCCACATAAGTCTGTCCGACAGCAAACAACCGAGAGCCCAGAAAAATAACTGCATAATCTACCATACAACCTTGCATTTTATGTATGGTGGATGTTTAGGATCAATGACAGCATTTGTCTTTCAGCGGCGCCATAACTGTACGAGGTTGACCCGAGGTTGTCACTAGCGACGTAACATTTTTAAACACCCTTTTAGCATTTATCCCTTAGAACGTTTCTCACCTTATTAGGGGCGTATTTATATTTTTTTGAGTGTAGGCCACTTTATTTCCGCCGCCCTATGTACCTTTCTAAATAAATAATTTTCTGAAATCTGCCGCCCCTAGGCCGCGGCCTACACGGCCTATTGACAAATCCAGAACTGCACCTTATACGGGATTTGGTGAATTCAGAATTGAGTGAAAATTTCGCGCTCGACATAAGTTAACATTGCGCTGTACTAAGCGTGTATTTGCGACATACACGAGTTTTTTCAATGTTTTACATTAAAATTTTACAGAATTTCAGAAATTCAAATATTTCTTTTTTCTTTGCAATTTCAAAAAAAAATAAAAATTGTTTAATTTTATAATGTATTGAGTTACTTAATTTTTTTTTAATTTTCAATTAGTTACAAATATTACAAAATTTCAGAAATTCAATATTTTCTTAAAAACTTTCTTTTTCAAAATTCAAAATATTAAATTTTTGTATTGTCATCGGTCCTTGACCCGTGTGCAAATTTTCAAGTCAATTCGACATCTGGAAATTGATGAAAATTAGACTCAAAGATTCCGTTACATATATACAAGTTAAGCTAGTAAAAGCGTGTGAAAAAGAGGTAGCCATACCTCCTCTCATTTGATTGCAGTACTGTTAGTAGCATTCGAAGAAGAATGAGGATTTTCGTTTTTTTTTTTTTAATTATGCAACTATGTAAAATTAATTATTTGTTCAATCATTATCGTATACGATATCGATCAAGCGAATCGAGCGAATCAATCGACATCAAGCAAGAGACATCTATGATATTTAGCGTAAAATATGACGTACTTCGATTATTGATAAGGCACATGACTATTTTTGAGAAAATCTGTTAAGTTAAAAATACAATACAAACGCATAAAAATGAATCACATAAAAAATGTGTTTTTTAGCTGTAAGCTCTAAACTCAAAATTGAACCTCGAATTAACATGAATATTTGTTAATTCGACTAAGTAGGAACGCGTGTGCCTAGAACATAAAAAAAAATATTTACAATGTGGAAGACAAATCGGAACAGCTTTATGTGTCGTAAAGACTGAGCAATTTCTTAGAGACGCGTGAGCGAAACCCACAGAGAGGCTGTGCTCCGTGATAAAAGCTGTGAGTAAATAAATCACAAATCACTACGGATGGATTTGGAGCAAGATAAAATATCATCGACCACGTGAACGAATAATATTTTGATTGTGATCACAAACTAACCTGATATAAAACGTCACGGACAGTCGAGCCCACGTATGTTTAAAATCAAGTGATACCACAAATTTGAAGTAAAAAGTACCCACCCAGTAGTTCATCTTGTGTCTTTGGTATCAGTAGTCCAATACTAAAAATAAAAGCCATCTTTAATATTTATGCACGAAAATCAAAATGGTTTGGCGTTATACATAGAAAATTGTTACCTTATGAAATAGCCTAAAAATGAGATTGATTTAATTTAAGGATATGAAATTGAAAATAAAATTTAATACGCGAAGATAACTGAATATCTACCAATGACAATGTTAATATGATAATACCTTATCCTATTCATTACTTTAGTTTTTAAAACCAAAGCAAAAAAATGTTATAAAAAACAAACACATGAACCCACGAATGAAATCACTGCATATTATTAGTAGTCCATTGAAAAGTTACATTTGGGGTTGCGTTTTAGAGGACGTAATTTTATTTTTGATGTGTAAAGCTAAAACAGTTTGTCCCACGCCGCCATCTTGAAAATAGGGTTGAAATGGTATTTACGATATATCTCTTAAACTATTTATTTGATAAAAATTTGTTAACATTTTGTTACAAATTAAATTTTCTACAACTTTAGTCCAGTAACTTTTTGTCGTATAATATCTTCAGAAATTCGAGAAAATTTATATTTTCGATTTAACTTTTTTATCATTTTACGAAAAATGATATCTGACCATTTTGTAGATCGTTTTTGAGGAACAACTTTCATTCGCATCATTTTTCATTAAGTCAATAGTTAAGGTTTAGCGCTCCGAAGTAAGTACTATTTTCAGTACTCTTAACTATACCTATATTATACGTGTGTACCTATAATATGTCATCAGTTATTGATTGTTTTTTTTTTTTTTACTTTATTATTATAATTTTTTAATTCTAAATTTTGCAATATTATTAATAATTAAATATTGACTCTTTTCCACCACCCAGGTAGAGTAGAGGCGCGTTTTTACGTGGTATCCCCAATAGGCATCCACGGTGATTTTCTAATTAAACTACTCCGTCCTCAGTCGTTTTGATGGATTGCGGCTCAGCATCTGATCGGGTTTCTGAATTAAATACCAGTGAGAACTGGAGAAGGAATAATGTTGGCGGTTCATCAAAGTCATTTTCATTTATTAATTGAAGCTTCTAAAATTGATCTTTGCAAATGCAAAGGAAACTGTGGAGCGATGTGTGATGCCGAAAGCAGGAATGAAATGTTCTGCAGTATGCTTCCATTGTTCTGGAGAGACTTGCAGCAACGTAATGGAACTATCAGAATTAATAAATGAAAATGACTTTGATGATGAACCGCCAACATTAACACCCTTCCTTCTCCAGTTCTCCCACTGGTATTTAATTCAGAAACCCGATCAGATGCAGCCGCAGCCTGGTCCATCGAAACGACTGAGGACGGAGTAGTTCTAATTTAGAAAATCACCGTGGATTATGCCTATTGGGATACCACGTAAAAAAACGCGCCTCTAGACTCTACCTCGTGGGTGGTGGGAAAAGAGTCAATATTTAATTATTAATAATATTGCAAAATTTAGAATTAAAAATTATAATAATAAAGTAAAAAAATAAAAAAACAATCAATAACTGATGACATATTATAGGTACACACGTATAATATAGGTATAGTTAAGAGTACTGAAAAATAGTACTCACTTCGAGCGCTAAAACCTTAACTATTGACTTAATGAAAAATGATGCGAATGAAAGTTGTTCCTCAAAAACGATCTACAAATCAGATATCATTTTTCGTAAAATGATAAAAGTTAAATCGAAAATATAAATTTTTTCTCGAATTTCTGAAGATTTTCGCTTATAACTTTTTATTTATAGTTATACGACAAAAGTTACTGGACCAAAGTTGTAGAGAATTTAATTTGTAATAAAAATGTTAACAAATTTTTTATCAAATAAATAGTTTAAGAGATATATCGTAAATACCATTTCAACCCCTATTTTCAAGATGGCGGCCGTGGGACAAGGGTGGCGACCCCACAAACTTGTTTTTAGCTTTACACTGACCCCCCCACACATCAAAAAAATAAAATTACGTCCTCTAAAAAACGCAAGGTAAGGCCTAAAAAATGTAACATTTTAATGGACTATAGTGCTTCACGTCATCGTGTGCATGGGAAGCCAAGATTATTTTTTATTATTTTGTCAAAATGTAATAAGTAAAATTTGTCTAATAACTAAGATATATTTTATGAAAGTAAATCAAGGACCAGAGACGCCGACTCGTGAAACGGACAATATTTAATAATAAATTACGTAAAATACTTCGCGTTCATTGTTGATCAACATGTAGTACGCCATAATTCCACACTATCACGTTTTAATCTTCAAATTGAATCTACAAATTTCAATTCATAGAGCATGCGTTTGTTAAACGGAACGACACTTGTAGGCCTTCGTCTATCTTATTTTTGATACGACAATATTTTTGACGAGCGTGAACTTGCAGCAATCATTGCGCAATGTTTAATGTTAAAGAGTGTTAGAAATGTAACGTTTAAGAAACATTTTTTTATTACAAACATTTGAAAAAAAACGCCGTAAGTTTTCCGCTCAGATGTTACATTTCACTATAAACATAATTTGTAAACACAGAAAACAGGTCCGATAATTATTTTTTGTCTCTTAGCAGGTATATGTTTGTTATAAACAAAGGAAAGCCTATGTAGGTTTTTTAAATTAATTTATTACTTAATTTTTTTAGTCAAATATTTTTGAAAAATTTAACCACGTACGAAATTCATGTAATTTTTATGGCAGGCCGACCCTTCCGCAATAGTCCGTAGAGGGCCACTTACAACAGGATCGTGCCCGATGCCTTAAAGTGAAAGCTTACGACATGAGATTTTTGACTACCTACATACCACTCAGCTCGTTTCTCATCTTAGCTTACGTGGGAACATAGGATTCTGACTTTCAATTTTGCTCCAAGCTATCCCTAGTGGATCGTATCGAGATTAAAGCTATTTACAACATAATCACGCAAATTTCTAAAAGCCCAAAAAGTAAGTAGGATACGTCGTTCTTTTATGGAATTCCAATGCTTAACTTCGGAATCAGTCATCAAATTTTGAAAATCATTCATGAATGGAGTACTTACAAGACAATTCCAAAAAGTCCAAACACAGCTAGGATACGTTGTTCTATTGTGGAATTGTAATGCCTACTTTTTGCTATATCAGACCTTGTAAATCACTCATGTTTAAAGTAGACCTTAAGACAATTTCAACAACCTCCAACATGACTGGTATATGTTATTCCATTATGGAATTCTTGTTTTTACCTGCTGGCTTCATCACAAAATCTATCCAATAATACCATATTACATATAATATTATCATCAGAACTACACACAATAGCCAAACTTCATGATGAACGAATTAAGAGTGTGAAATTCAGTCCATAAAATTCCATTACGTAAATAACACGTACATACATACAAGTCAAGCTAATAAAAGCGTGTTAAAATCTTTGAAAGGCAGTCATCAATCATTTGATAATTTTTTGACGAAAAGGATTTTTTTAATACCTAAAATTTTAACTTTAACATTGACATCCCTTTTCAAGAACTTAACACGAACGTGTTAAGACAAAAATAGCTAATTAGGATACTTATTGTCGACAGGCAATATCTGCACCGCCGTTTTTGACCAAAACATTTAGATGTTCGTTTGAGATATATAATCACAGGTTACACATTATATTTTCAAATATTTTGACTTCCAAATTATAGACGGTCGCCTGCAACATTATTACTTTAACATGTAGCTTGCACCCCACCGCTGACCCTCGATTCTGTTCTTCCACTACGATCTCTCATCCATCGAATTGAATATTGATTGAAAAGGATTGACAGATATCGAACACCTAAAAAAGTGTTAATATCTTATATATCTTAGCCCGCTAAATATTTTTAATTTTATTTCTACGTATGTCTATTCTATGTACGTAGAAATAACCAGGTACATTAAATAACTAGACCACTTTATACTACTCTAACGATCGATACCAAAATCTAAAGTTTCTTTAAAAAACAACGTCCCTCAACGTAATCCGCATCAGATTGATTTGTTCAGAATATATCTTTAGACAAATATTTTTTAAAACAAGTGTTTTTAAATATTTTTTTAACTACCCTATCGATAATTTCAAAATTTAATGAGGTCTTTTCCTTAAAAAACAACGTCGATTAAAATCTAATCTGCATCAAATTTAAACTGATCTATCGATACATTTCTAAATCTAAGTTTTTGTTTGAAAAAAACAACATCAACGTAAAAAACATCAAAATCGGTCGGTTTGTTCGAAAGATATTGTTAACGAAAATTGAATAAAAAGGGTTTTTTGTTATAACTTTTGAAATTCTTGTTGGATGGATGCTTGGTCTTGAGGTATATTTTTTGCTCAAAAAACTGAGTCGAGTACCGCAATGCAAATCAATCTCGAATAACACGTTTGAAAGATATTGTAGTGGAAAACTGCTAAAAACATACAGAAAACTATATTTTTGAACTCGAGTACCTCTAAAATACGTGGATAAATATAATAGCCGGAAGTTTTAAGGATGGACTGCAGGGTCGACCTTTTTTCAGATGTTTTTGTTTATTTTCATAACCCATAAACCCCAGCGAAGCCGGCGAAATTTACATACACAAAGCAAAACCGTCTTAGTCGCACCATTTATAACTCAAAAACAGCTGCGCAGATTTTTATGATCTTCAATTCATTGAATTTGTCTCCGTCCCGAATAGCAGAATAACTAATTAAAAATGCAAAAAATTCTCAAAAAAAAAAGGTATGCAGTAAATTCGTTCTCATACATTTTTTATATGCAACGCCATCTCCGATGATATGGCACAAACTAAAGTAAGTGGTTTTGAATTTGGATAGAGCATATAATTTGTTTGTTTTTTTTTTCAAAAGCAATAAGTATATATCCTGACTCATTTGTAGTAAACTACCATTCTGTTATGTTATTTCAGTAATTGTTATATTGACAATTTTAACGGGAAGTTCAGACAGCATATGGTAAGGTTGGTGATGTTTCGTTAATCAAAATCACTTTATCTCTGGTTCTAATATCTCTATGGTGATGCGGTCTCTTATTATTATATACTCTTTTTGATAAAGCCGATAAAAGATAAAGATATTGTAAATGGTTATGTCTGTGCTCAAAAAGGTAAAAATTGGTTGCCTGTAAAGTCGGTATACGGGCGAAAGTTTTACGTGACAACGACTTTGAGTGGTAAAATCATTTTAATGTGAATATTCATTCGTATAGTAGGAAGAAGGATGAAATAATAGTAACAATTTAAAACATTTATTTATACAAAGAATTATATTTAAAACATTAATTTATACAAAGAATCTCGCACTGAATTTCATATTAACAAAATTTTATTTTTACCTTTACACATACATACGTATTTATATACAATATATACAATAACTTGCAATACATTTGCGTACAATGAAACTAGCGTTTACTACAACTTTTCCTATCTGAGTGGGAAGGGACGCGTGCCTTTCACCTTTTATGTCTGTCTCTCTCTGCTTTAGGCGGGCTAACCATGCCCGAGTGGAAGGGACGCGTGCTCCTCACCTCGCTCTCATTGTCAAAGCGCATAACGTGAGCGGAGGTAACGCAGTTTCTTGAAGTGTCACCCGGCAAACCAATTTATAAGACGTTGTCACGTCAAAATATGT
>BGZK01002111.1:0-78928 GCA_005406025.1 Eumeta japonica
GCCATGTCGGACCATGCTCACTGTAGGGTTCCTGATGCCAATACAAGAATTGCAGCATAGACGAAAAAGACTACGTTGTTACACTTTTTCCAAGATTTCCCACAGAATAGATTTAAGTACTTTGGTCGCTTATAACTATAGAAACAAGTAGGTATGTTGATTATTACTCTGAAACTAGTGTAAATTAAAGTGCATCAGCAAAAGAGTGTATCTGCATGGCAATTACCTCCTTTTGTTGAGAAGTCGGAAATAATTTAAAAACGATATATCTGTTTATCTTTACAATACTTTTTGTTAAAAGTGTTTATTTAGCGTTAACCTTGTATTTTTCTTTCATATTTTATGGATATACGCTTGAAAAAATTAAGGGGATACAATTTATGCTACTTATTTATGCTATTATTTTCAGCTTCTATTACATGTATGAAGTGCTTCCTCTAAAAATATTTATTTTGTTATTTAACTACCAAATTAGAATTTCACTAATACACATCTTATAGTTTTTTAATAAAATGCTTGTGACATACGGACGGACGGACATGACGAAACTATTAAGGTTCCGTTTTTATCATTTGGGCCCGGAACCCTAAAAATGTACCTTTCAAATAAATAGTAATGTAGCTACTGATATATAGTAGTCACATTAGGCCTATTGCAAATACAGAAGCCCAAAAATATATTACACAAGACGTTCGTACAAATTTCTTTTGCCTGAAAATAGGTTTCGTAATTGTATTTTTAATCAATACACTTTCTCCCCTTGTCGGTGTAGCGACGATGAATTTTAATTCCTAACAAGTGCAGCGAAATTTGTTCGGGACATTCCGTCGCCGTCGGCTCAGGTTATTTGTTAACGTCGCCGAAAATGAAATGCTGCTAATAACGAAAATGGAACATTTAGTCAAATGAGAAAAGCTAGAGATATATTTGTTATATACTTTCAGCGCCGGTAATTTTATGAGAATTAATTAATTACACGCTTAGTTGGCGTCGATGTCGCTTGAGAGCGAATTGAGACGTATCGTGTGACGTTTCCTTATTTTTTTTATGTTCTTCGTACGCTTTTTAGCCTCGTGTTCGCTCTATTCTTAGGAACAAAAGAAATTAAAGTAATCAATTACTGTGTTAATTATTTTTGAGCCTGGATGTCTATTGTTTCACAGATTCTTTGTTCGGGATCATTGGGACGATAAAACTTTCTTGTAATTTTAGCCCAACAGTATTATAATATTGGGTGTCAAATTACTGACAATAAAAGATTAAATTACTAGTCGGCTTTGAACAAGTCTGATCAATACCGACAGACCAGGTCAGATTTTGTAACATTTTTGGGCTTCATTGTACTGGCATACATATATAAAAGTGCATTACAAATTTTATTTCGTTAAAAGTGAGTTTTACAAATGCGTTCCATTACATAATTAATATTGATCTAGCAAAGTAGTAAGTTTTTTGAATTAGTAACCGAACAAAACGTACTTCAATGAAATCAAAATACATTTCTATTTCAACCAAACACCTTTAGTATAAATTATAGTTGATGCCATCGATTACTAGTGGTATATTTCATACTTTTATCGATAGACAAACAAGGCGCATACCACATTTACACGCCTGACGTACGATGTAATGCATGACTTACATGCAAAGCCGATGGCAATGGAAATTAATTAGTTACCGTCACAGTTTCTATTGAAAGTACGAACAAAACAGTCCCTCGCTGAGTGTCTATAATTAAAGGCGCTGCAGCTTTCTCGTTGTTGATCTCCCCCGTCCGCCCTCTGGCGGTACAACGCGGACGGGGGCCGCCCCTTCGGGAGGAAAAGAAAATAGAAATAATAATCGGAATGCTGCTTCAACATTACCTTGAAATGTCTCCTTTAATTATTATTGATATAAATAATGCACGCCGCTCCTCTTAAATAATTCAATTCGCTTATACCAGAGATGGAAATTTAAATGACTACTGTAATTTATTATTTAACAGGTTAAAACATTTCACGTCGGATCTCTAGAAGTTAATACTGTATAATGTTGTATATATATATATATATATATATATATATATATATATAAATATAGTGTGTCTGAATAAATTCTGTGTAGTAAATTCTTTAAAAACTGGTATGCAATATTACTTAGTAGATCTACACTGACGCTGTTCGTTGTATGCGGCAATACAAAACAACGCATATGAATATTACATCATTAAATAGTAGTGGATGACTATCATGATTGTGTAACGTTATCTCCGGCAATTTAGGCTCATTGAACAGCTTATGCACGCACTATTCTGATTCACGTTAATATGCAAATAAGGAAGGCTTGGTAGCATTGGCGTATCCAGGGGTAGGGGATCGGGAGGCAGCCCCTCCTGGAAATTGTATGTTCTACCAATATATTACGCCCCTTTTACACGATCTGAAAAATTAGACTTGCCCCAAGACCAGAATCTGGGTACGGCCACGCTTGATAGTTAATAGCGTCGTCTTAGCACCAGGAAGTACCGATTTGGAATTGACGTCACAGCGAACTTACTGGTGAATCTTTGACTTACGTTAAATGAAACCAATCGCTCTGTGCCTCAGATAGTGCGTTAAGCGATCGGATCGAGGTGTGATCATTACATCGGTTGCAGCCATCAGTACTAATCGCGTGGTTTAAGGCTCAAATTCCTCCATTTGAAGTGACATTGTGGGAAGTTGTGCTCAAGTAGTGTTGGAATATTATTTAGAGCAATATATTATAATTATTGCTACAAATATTAAAAAATAGAGATTTGCTGATCATAAAAATTAATTGTTACATTTTATCGGAAATACATAATATACGCTATTACACTATTTTTCTACGACGAACATTAACAGTAATCCAGAATCGCATTATCATCCGTAATCTGTACAAACATTTTGAAACTAATTAATAATAAATGACAATGATTTGTTTTCTATATATATTTTATTAGGTGTTTGATAAAGGCGAGGGATACGGAAATATAAAATTATAATCGACCGTAGACTCACGAATGTCTGCTGTGTACATTTCTGTTCTATAATAGTTATTAGGCTGGTGGGCATTTCATTACTAAATATTTTTATAAATAATAATAATATAAGTCACCCGCATTTCCCAGGGAGGATACTACAGATTTCCTATCTCTAGCTTCACTGGCATCCTTCAAACTTTTCATGCAAACTTTTCATGTCAGTTTCGGGTGCTTAAAATTTGGCCCTTTTTTGACATGCCACGAATTTGGTCTGCATAGAGTTTATTAGAGCGACCTTTGCTGGACTTTCCGTCACGCACATTTGCCCTATAGATTTGTCTTGTTGGTCTACTTTGATTCTTCCTTTCCAGATGGCCAAGCAACCGCAAAATATCAAAACATCATAGATCATAATAGTTGAAAATTAAACATTTTTGTCGAAATCGAATTAGTTACATACCATTTTGTTGAGTGCATAAAAGGACATGTTTACGTTCGAAGACAAAAGATTGCATATGTAAAATAAATGTTGTTAGTTAGATTTCTTTTAAAGTCATTATCTTAACTATTTGTCAAGAAGGAATGCTCTGTTTTTCATCCACTGCTATAAGCGTTTTAGGGTTCCGAGCCATATCGAAAAAACGAAATTTTTGTAGTTTCGCAATATTGTTCCATCCGCTGGTCCGCCCGTGAGTCACAAGTTTTTTACTCAAAAACTATAAGATGTGTATTAGTGAAATACTCGAAAACTGCAAAATGGAGTACAGGTGTCAACGTGTGGCATGTATAACGATAGTCCTTTCAAAAATCCTTTAAGGTTTTTAAACAATTTTTTTAATGAATTGAGTATTTTTAGAAATAATCGTTCCAAAATTGCATAAATTGTAACCTCCCTCTATTTTTTAAGCCATGGATCCAAAAAAATATGAAAAAATTACAAAGATAACACGTATATCGTGTGTGTTGTTCCGGAGGTTTTGTACATCGCCGGGTTACTAAGTGTATTAAGGTGATATCAGACGGTTCATTCGAGTGAACATTCACACAAATGAATGCTTCATTTTTCTTTCATTCCATGTTCACACGACTTACT
Source organism: Eumeta japonica (assembly GCA_005406025.1). NCBI lineage: Eukaryota > Metazoa > Arthropoda > Insecta > Lepidoptera > Psychidae > Eumeta > Eumeta japonica. The sequence goes on from BGZK01002111.1 coordinate 4,080, forward strand.
GCGAATGACAAAGAAAAGAACGTTCATCTATTATTTACTTTAAATATGTCATCGGGTGAAGTCGTGCGTCTCGGAATCCGTTTAATTTGTGATCATTTAATCCAAAAGTTAGTAAAAAAGAAGCATAGAAAACGTCGACGTTGGTGGGTGCGGCCATGGATTGAAAGAAGAAATATGTTTGGAGCTTCGAATACACTCTTGAGAGAACTAGCTGATGAAGATTCTGAATCGTATCGCAATCATTTGCGAATGGACGAATGTAAATTTGAAGAACTTTTACTGCTTATTTCTCCAACAATAACGAAACAAAATACTTTAATGAGAGATAGTATACCTAACCGAACAAAACTTCAAATTGTATTGAGATATCTTGCTACGGGCGATTCTTTTGGAACCTTAGAAGCTCTATACAGAGTACCACGGAATTCAATATCCTACTTTTTCAAAGAAGTATGTGAAGCTATTTGGACGGCTCTTGGAAACTTTATAAAGGTCAGTAGTAACATTTTAAATTGATTAAAAAAACAAGTAGGTATTATTTTTGAAACTTTTTTAATTATATACACATGTTTGACAATTAACATTCAGACGATTTCTTTAAGAGCTTGTATGAGTATGTTTTCTTGAGTTGATGGTGGAAGAACAATTTGTGAATGTACTTCTTGTTGGATTGCTGAGGCATAGTACTGATCATTTTGTGGAGAGGACATAGGTACAGAGACCGTTGGTGAGTATACTTCTTGTTGGGTTGTGGAGGGATAGTACTGATCATTTTCTGGAGAGGACATAGGTACAGAGACCGTTGGTGAGTGTACTTGCTGGGTTGGCGAGTGATAGGTATCATATTGATGCGACCGGCTGATATTTAATGAGGATCGTGTACTTGAACTCGAGTAAATCGATTCAGATAAAGACGTCATTTGTGAAAGACGTTCCTGGGTCATCACCGATTGAAGCCTTTCCTGACATATTAATGCCCTGTTTAGGGGCATTTTCTTTAGCTGTATTGCCAAACTTTTACAAAACAAATCAAACTCATCTTCAACTTGCTCTTTGTTTTCCTTGCTTATAGCTTTTAGTTCTTTAATTGCCATATCAATTGGAATGTCTGTCTTTCGTTTGCGGTTGACTGGTTTTCCAGAATGCAATGATGTAGACGATATTGTACCACCATTTCTACTATTCTCAGCAATAGATGTCGACTGCTTCTCACTTCCAGCTTGAGAACTCTTCGGCTCAAATTCAGTGGTGTCTTCATTTTGAGTCTGCGTGTTTACTGACGTATCCTGCAATTAAAATATTTATTGTTACAGGTTCCTGACGTTCGAGATGAATGGATTAAAATAATGGAAGACTACTATAAACTATGGAACTTTCCAAACTGTTGCGGTGCCATGGATGGAAAATTAATCAATATAAGATGCCCAGGAAACTCCGGCTCAGACTATTTCGACTACAAAAAAGAATTTCAGTATTCATCTATTTGCACTTGTGGATGCGAATTACAATTTTTTTGTTTATAGATGTTGGAACAAACGGAAGAGCAAACGATGCATCAGTCTTTCAAAAATCAACATTAAATGAAGCATTAATGTCAAATCTTCTGAATTTTCCAGAGGAAGGCGTAATCGTGGCAGATGACGCATTTCCTTTACGTACAGATATTTTGAAACCATTTAACACTAGAGGAGAGTTTGGTGTCAAACAAAAAATATTCAACTATCGGCTCTCTAGAGCTCGACGTGTAGTTGAAAATACTTTCGGAATATTGGTATCTAAATTCAGGATCTTTGAAAACCGATTCCACTATCGGTGGAAAAGTTGAACAACTTGTTAAAACCACATGTGCACTACATAATTGGCTGAGAAAAACGACAAAGCATTATGTTACACAACAGTCACTGGAAACTGAAGATTGGAACACAGGTAGCACTATACCAGGGGACTGGCGACAAGTATCATCTTTAGCAATAAGCGATTCTCCACCAACTACTGCAAGGCATCATAGTGAAAACGCCCGTCGCGTGCGTAATGCATATGCAGAAAAGTTTGTCACTACATGCACTGTGCCATGGCAATGGAACATGATATAATGAATATGTAAATACCTAACATAAATATTTTATCTAGGTTCGTTGCTTTTATTGAATACCTAATATTTATCGTCCCGTGCTGCCCCGTGCAACAATGTAAAAGCTAGTAATAAACAATAGCTAAATTAGTATACTTACGAGATTTGATGTACTCTGCCGTGGGATACAAACACTGCTTAAAATTCTGCATGTTTAAACCAGTACAGTGTAGGCACATATATGTCGTCAGAAGAGCAACCACTTTTAGTAGACTGCTTTATTTTTGTTAATTCAGTTGTAAAGCGGGTACGTATAGTTTTTATTTTATGTTTGATGTCTTCTTCAGTAACCTCGAGGTTTAAATCACTAATTAGGGATTTTATAGCGTTTGTACGTAATGTTCTATCCTTGTATTCGTCAAGTTTGTGGTTCCATAAAGTTTGATAATTCTTAAAATGTTCCAAAAACAGCAGCGTACTTTGCTCATTCCACTTGAACACCATTTTACTGTTAATTTTCCGTGACGCAACGGGACGTGCGGTTGCTACCGAGCTCGAGACAAAATGGCCGAATGCGAGTGAACGTTCTCTCTGTGCAGACCGTTCATTTTCGTTCATTCGCAGTTGGAATGAAAGATGCCGAATGATGAAATCTAACATCGTCGGATCGGTTCATTAGTGAATTCATTCGGCACTCTTGTTTCATTTGGGGTTCATACGAATCATTTCGAGTGAAAGATGCCGAATGAAAGACAAAATGAACGAAAAGTGAATCGTCTGATACCGCCTTTAGTGAGTGTGTCCGGTTCGGCATATTACGTTAGCGGCCTCGTGGCCGTCGGCCGTTCGCGCGCTCGCGCTCCCGCGTTCCTAGCGGCGGGTGGCGACCGTAAAGGCGCTAACGGTCGCTCCCGCCTACGCGCGCTTTCGTTATCGGTGGTACCTAACGATCGACAAAAAGCGCGTTATTTTCGCGCGCTTTTTGTGCGTTTGCAATTAGTAATTATAATTATAATATTAATATAATAATAAAGTTTATAAAAATTGTTTTAGCGATAGAATTACAATCACTACGATTGGTTTTAAATTATTGTACTTACTTTTATGATTAGTGATAGGTTCAAAGTATTGCGCTAGGATCAACATGGCTAGTGTCGCCCCCGGCTCGCTTGTGGACGGGGGAACCGCGAGATCTCTCCAGCCCCTGCCAATCGGTGAGCTTAAATCCTTATTTTTTAGTTTTTTTGGAACAGCAGGGCTACGCACAGTGGCGGCGCTACACCACTCGTGGACGTCGGCGACATCAGGTTTGCGAGGCCTCTTTTTAATAACTTGTAGGTAAAACTTTTTGCGAGGCCTCTTTTTAATAACTTGTAGGCAAAACCTTTTTGTTTGCGAGGCCCCTTCAGGCGCGAGGCCGTCGGCGGTCGCCGACGTCGCCGACGCCTAGCGCCGCCACTGGCTACGCAGTTCCACAAAAGCTAACGATATGTTAGATAACGCGGTACGATGTATGAGCGGTAATAGCCATGGTCAAATCCTTGTCCGTCGGTTGCAAATAGTGAGAAGCGCTCTTCGAGCGCTATCTCGTCCGACGAGGGGTCGGATCATTCCTACGCTACCTTGAAGTGATCGGACGAGGATGAGGGCCCGTTTCAATCAATAACTTCCAAACGTAAAGCTAGGAAGTTTGCTCGCCGGCAATGAAAATTAAGCAGTAGGTCTAGCAACTCCGAAATGGAAGTTTATGTTAGACAGGCGAAGTCGACGATCAAATTTAATTTGCCGGATTCTTCAGATCCATCAGTAGCTCAAGCGACGGCCACTGCCTTAGGGAAAATGACGGTCGGAGCAAATCCCTGTCAGAAAGCGGGCATTAAACCATCTCCTCCACCAAAGACTAAACCACCTCCACCGATGAACTTTAGATATCACTGTAAGAGGAGTCTGGTAGCAGCAGAGTGCACAAGATTGCATTTTAACTTTACCAAAGTCCAGAATACTAAATCAGGCATCAAAATCATTGTGGCATTTATCGGAGATTTTAGAAACCTCAATAGATACCTAATTCAAAACAATTTATTCTTCAAGACTTTTGCGTTTGAGGAGGAACGCAAGATAAAAACAGTAATTAAGGGAATATCAACTGAATTAGACTTAGATTATATGAAGGAGGATCTCCTTCGTCAGGGGTATCCTATCCCTGCGGTGCATCGATTGTACCGCAGGGATAACATAGCTTTAGGAATGGTTCTGGCAATCCTGGAAAGAAGTGACAGAGCCAAAGAAATATTTAAAGAGTTAGGAAACATATGCGGATTCTCCAGTATACTGGTAGAGGCCCCACATAAGTAAAGACTACCTGGTCAGTGTCATAGATGCCAGCTGAAAGGACATGCAGCGGCAAATTGCTATGCACAGCCGCGCTGCATTAAATGTTTGATCCCGCACTGGACCAAAGACTGCGAGCGCACCGAGAAAACAGGGGGTAAACCATCTTGCTGTAATTGTGGCCAGAAACACACAGCCAATCATAGAGGGTGTCCGGAAGCGCCCAAGATAAACCGTTAATGCTTAACAAAATGAATAGTTTAAACAAACTGAAGGGCAGAACTGTAGGAAAGAATCAGTTTTCCCCCTTAAGTAGTTCTAATCACAAGACAGTATGGATGGATAACAACACGCCTTCGTCTGCCGGCGGGAAGGACTGCCGTCCAGCTCCCCCTCGTGTGGAAAACTCGTGGAGTAAACCACTTCCGTGGGTTAAACCACGCCATGGTAAAGAGATCATTACCCAAGGGTCTCCAAATTAATCATTACGTAACAATGAGTCCGCGACGTCAACTTTAGGTGAGGCCATTAGTACAATAATGTCTATTCTTCAGGTCGTTAGGAGCTCCGAAGTCGCGGATCTAGTGGCTAAATTTAGGAAGGCGAGATCGCGACAAGACGCGATCTCACTGTCGAGGTTGAAAAACTTATAGAACTAAATGAGATGGCGATTGAATAGGAGTAGGGGTTACCCCATCCAATACAACCCTTAAAGGTCATCAATCCGGTGCGGATCTCGCGCCTCCCGGAGTCCCATCTGAAGTTTCACTGTAAACTTTATGTGACCTCCTATGCCGAGGTGCCTTATTAAAAGACACCCATTGGGCAGTCACGCGCCGAGGGCATCCCTATGCTGAAATGGCGCGTTTTAGATGAAGGAGTCAAAGGATTTAGCTTTCTACATAGCAACTATAAGTTGTTCAGGAGGTTTTTAGTCCATGAGAGTCGGACACACCTGTGTGCCCGGGCACACGTACAGCCCAAATGGGTTTTTCTTCTTTCCTCTCCTGCAGGGAAGAACTACAAAAAACTACAAAAGTGCATCCGTCACAGTTGTACTCCGACCGCTAAATGTGAATCTCGGCTGAAATAAAGAAGTCTTGATCGCCTGAAAACGCTGTCCATTATTTGCTCACCATACCGCAAGAAATCCATTCTTAGAAACCTGAAGGATAATCCGAAGTGTGGGCTTACTCGGCGATAGCCGAAATCGCCGTTACACTTAATATTGCGCGACTATTATATGCGCATCAAAGAAAGTAGGTGCATTTACAGCTGATCAGACCCAAAATTCATTTTATAAGAAGTCAAAATCCAAATCCAAAGTACAAATAAAATACTGAGCAATTATTGCTTTATGTTTGTGGAGTGCATGTAACATAAAATATTTTATTATTACTAATTTTATATAGGTACTTAAAAACTATTAATGAAATATTTTTTTCTGAGCAATTCTTAGATATCACGACCTATATCAATATGCGAATAATTATAGGAGTCAATATATGAGATTCAAATTTCTTTTATGAGACAGTTAAGTAAAGAAATTATAACGTAAAACGACTAACCCCTAAAATTTATCACTCAATATTTATTTAAGAAAATACCCGTTTTCAGAACATTTCTTGGTATTTACCAGAATATATTTCTAAAGTGTACTAAAGAATTACTTAATCTGAACATCATGTTTGTAGTATGTAGTCCCAATACCTTGATATGTGATGAATCTAATAAGAAAATGCAAATCTTTCGGTTGATAGAGATCGACATGGGTCTCCCTAGAAAATCTTGTGCAGATCAAACTGGTGGTATATTAAAAAGGGCCAAATTTTATGCACCCAAAACCGACTAGCTTACATGAAAAGATTGATGGCTGTCAGCGAGGCAAGAGGGATATGTAAAGATCGTTACATTTGGAAATCTATAGTCTCTGTGTACCCTTTTGAGAAAAAGGCGTGAGTTTATATTATTATTATTACAAATCTATACAAAACTAAGTTCTTTGTAATGACGTTTTACAAAACGTCTCAGGAAAAATTTGGATAAAGCTAGAGGAAGGTAATTAAGTTTCGAATTTTTAAATCTCTCTTAGTAACATTTCATTTCAACGAAGTAAAAGTAATTTCGCTTTAGAGTGTAATTTTTCATTCACACACTAATAAACAATGTAATTCACAACATTTTCTGCACTATAAAATATGAAAAATATAAAGAAGTATGAATTTTAACACAAGCTGAAGTATCAACTTCAACACGAGCTGCTATCATGAAGAACCTACTAAGCATATTACATTCCTCTTTTTAACACTAACAATGTGCATATAAGAGCGATGTTGGCTCCGTAACCATATATCAGAATCCTCAATTTTGTTTTTAACTCTACGAACAACTATAAAACGGAGCTTGTTTAAACAAAATACGATATCTATTGTAGTTTATTTTGCATGTAATGTTTCCAATACAAAATGATAAATATTTATTGGCTGCTGTCGAGCGAGCGACACGGGCGAGCGCAAAAATAGGAAGCTGCAATTTCGAAGAGCGTTCCTCTTTGGACGATGTTGTTTTCCTCAAACTTTAAATTACCCGTTAACATTGCACTTCTTATCGCATCGGGCATTCTAAAAGTTTTAGTTGCTGTACAATGCAAACGTATTTGCTCCCGAAGTTGAATATTTAAACGGTCCCCTTTCTCTCGGCTCGTGATTCCGACGAAGGGGTTAGATAAAAATTCAAATAAATCTTTTGATCCGATGCGGAAAGTCCTTTGTTAAAAAAGGGAAAACAAAAAGCGTGTTCATTTTGTCAACTACGAAGCCGTCAAATCATTTTTAAGAGATCCGCATTACAGATAATTTATATTGAATATAGCATTTTGATGCTGTACCGCGGTCCTGTGAAGTGCTGTTGCGGCTGGCTAAAAGCTTTTAGTGGATAATGATTTTATGCATTTTCATCGCATCGCAGTCAACTGGCATTATATTGTATCGTGTTGTTACCATAATTGCTGAACGGGATTAATCGGATCACAATATGTGTGACGGGGAAACATGTATTTTACTTTACGTTGATGACTATTATATTTTATTATATTATATGCTCATTTTTTCACTAGTATTAAACTGTAATAACCTAAATTAACTTCAATACATTGATACCGTAAGTGTATCTAACAAATTTCAATCAAACGTCAGAGGAAATACAAAAATAATGGAAGATTTTAATAGTTTGATAAGATTCTGTACTGTTAAAATTTCTCATAATATTAGAAACAATTGAGATTTAATTACAAAATCATAGCTTTGTCAGCTGTTATCGTAACAATCAAATAGAAACAAAAATGTAAGCATGTAAAATGTATTGAAATCTATTATTCATTGTTATAGAAATTAGTAATAACTCAAAAATGCATATGACAGCCGTGAAATATAAAAATACTATGAAAGAAATACTCGAAACGCCTATATATTTTTATTAGCAATTAACCACGTAATAAGTGAAAAAATAAAATTTATTAACCCTTAAAAGTAGTTTTATGGCTCTCACAGTTATAATTACAATAAGAAAGTTGTAAAATAAGTGAAAACAGGTAGAGTACTAGGTTTTATTCAAACTTTAAATTACGTATACAAATTTATATATATTTAACATCGATGGTATAAATAGCAACAATTTGTTTATCCGAGCATTAGTTTAAAACTACTGATTTCATCTATATACGACTTTGACCATTTAACGCAAAATCGCTTGAACATAATTTCAGGCTATTTATTTTTTGAATGACCCTTCACTACATACACCGCCATGTGGAATGCCCTGGGTATCGGCTATATTTCTTATCAGCATGATTCAATAAAAATCTATCGTCAATCGACGTATTTTCTACGACCAAGTAAACGTTATTGTTATCACAGCACACGAGATCTACGAGAATTTAACGATCGTTTATTTTCAGCTGCTAAAACGAAATATTAGGATGTGTCTGGATGTAATTTTTTTTGCACAAAAATATAAGCATTAACGGAGCTGAAGTCAGCGTTGTCCTTTTTTCGTGGAGCCCTTTTATCTTATTGCTCTACTTGCCCTCATCAAAAATTCCTAACCTAATTCTAACTCTGGACCTCTTGAATAAAATAAAACTTATTTTCTTAGGCAGGTATATCTATGGTGTACTATCAGAGAAGAATTTAAGAACTGTTCTAAGTGAATGTAAAAAATACATAGTTATATATACCTAAATTTAGTTTAACTATTTTTTTGGCACATATTAAATACGTAAACATTTATTTACATATACGTATTAAATGATTATATTTCATTACACATAATGAAATATACGCCTGCTTGTCTGTAGGCTTAGACAGGTAATGGATGATTAACGAAGTGATTATTGAAATCAAAATAAGTTATGTATAATTGTTGAGTATTGGTACCAATTTAAAAGTAATATTCTGTTTAATTTAAACTTTTAAATAACAATCTTATTGAGCACCATTCAGCAATAGGAACCTTAAAAATTTCAGTTTGAGCGTGCGTTTGTAGTCAGGATTCATTTAAATGTGATGAATTTATTGGTTCTGTCTGTAAATTTATTTTTTTATCTAATTTTATGATAAATAATCATTTTATGATGCAGTGATTCATATTATACATTTTTTTTTCATTTTTGTCTGTCTATCGGTATGTATGCCTTTTTATAACTCAAGAACGTCTCAGACGATCAAAATGAAAATTGGTACACAATAATAAAATGTAGTTGCGCACATGGTAGGCCACTGTCTGTTGTTATACTGTGTGTCTGTCTGCCTGTCTGTGTGTGTTTTTATTACGTAAGAACGGTTTGCCGCATATGATTAAAATTGGTATACAGTAAGAACATTTGATTTCATAAATGGTAGGCTATTGTTTTCCGGTTTGTTTACTTATCTGTATGTACGTTTTCTATAACTGCAATAAAAAATACGTTTCACTGATTTTGCTGAAAATTTGTGTACCGACAGTAAGAACATGTGATTGAGGGAATGATAGGCTACTGTCTGTCTATCTGTTTTTTGGCATGTGTGTATGTATTTTTGATAACCTATGTATAGCTGTATTTTGAATTAATGAGTTTATCAATATAAGTAAATAAAAGCATAAGAATACAATACAGAATATTTAATTTATGTTCAATGAGACATGAGGTTCAGGGCGTATGGTTGTTTTTTATGTGACCTCTGACATATAATAGGGTTCAACTTAGGTGTAAATTACCTGTTTTTATTTTATCAAAATTTTAAATTTATCAATTGAGACATATGATAAACATTACACATGATTACAGTGTATTTAATGGGCGCGACCCGACAACAAGTGCCGAGAAAAGATATATAATCAAACTTAATGATGTTCACAATCAAATGTTGTACAAAGAGATTAAGGTAGGTACATGATTTCCTTTTCCACCTATATTTGTTCTTGGTCATAGTATAAAAGTTTGTTCATGGTATAAATGTTGCGGGCTGAGGCTGCCTCAGCAATGGAACATTGTGCACTTCCAAACCGTCGTCTGCGCATAACATCGCATCTTACCCGTTACTTAGGAGGATTCCACGATAAATACTTACATTAGACAGGAGAAGATTGACTGATTATAATATTTCCTATAAAAAGAAATTCGCCTTTCGCAATGTCTGCCCTGACGCTATTCGAATCAGAAAAGAATACCCACGAATTTTTGTATTTGAAAAGTGATTTGTATTTGAAAAATACCGATATGATACAAATGATATGGCTGGATCAATTTAATGAAGGATTGAATAATACTAACAATAAGATATTGAAAACAGATTCTTTTAAATTTCCTCTTTTTTATGATCCATCGCCTAAATCGAGTTATAAATGCAAAAAAGTTCCTTTACTTGTAATCAAAACGAATTATGGAACCATCACAATAACACTACGACATTTCGTTCAAAAGCTGATATATTCGTTCTGCATATTCGTGCCATTGTATAACATTAAATAATTTATTCTAAAAGTTGCTTCATAAATGAGAAACTTCTTGAGTAAAATGGACTATAAACATTTCGATATGGCGCCATCACCAGCATATTATTATACAAACCTACACCATCTCCGAGTTTTATAGCCTAAATTTTATTTTGGTAGTAGCCCTGACCAAATCAGAACCGTGGGCGGTAGCGGAGTCGATATTGCAAACAAGACGAAGAGCAAAATTGAAAGTCGAAACCGGACGAGGACTCAATCGAGAACGGAACCATGGTTGGAATCGAGTGTGGAATTAAAATTAGAACCAACAGCGTGTTCGGAATAGGAATAAGGAACAGTGCCGAGGTCGGAAATCAGAGCGGGGCTTCTTAACTTAGTCCGAGACCGGGTTCAGAATGAAAAGCGAGACAGCGATCAAAGTCAAAAGTGAGACAAATCGGTATCGAAATCAGGATTGGGATTGATATGGTAAACGGTCGTTACATAAGATAAAGGAAAGTGTTCAAAGTCCACGCGGGCAAAGCCGCGGGCAGAAGCTAGTCTTCATATAAATGTGATGTACTTCGATATGATTTTTAATGTGATGCACTTGGCGCACATCCATGTATCGCAGTTACGTCAATTCAACATGACAATAATTTTGAATAAAAAAAATGTATGTATGTACGGAAAAACCTATTAGTATCACGCTTGATGTCACCACGGATCCTTTTATATAATAATTGGAAAGTCATCCGCATTTCGATTATAGATAATTTACAAATATATCGTGACTTTATTGTATTTTGTTCATTATATTACGTATTCTTTATTTCCAATATTTATGTATTTTTGTCAGATTATTCGATTTTACTACTTTCGAAGATACCTAAATTCGGTAACAACATTTTTTTAATTTGATTTTCAAAGGACTATTAAATAAAAAATACATTACGTGTTTTCGATGTAATAGGTACTATCAAGAGAAAATAGCATAATATGTAATATTGTTTTCAATTTTCATTCAACCTTTAATATAAATTATTTATTTTTATTGTGTACCATAATTATTCTAAATTTTAATTATCGATATCGATGTAAACACCGCGCGCTAGACGATCGTTTCCGTCTTTGCACTTAGACTATGGTACACTAAAACTTCCTTTACAAAGAAAAAAAAAGTAAGAGTGTATATATGAGGGCTGCCATTACGCACTGTAAATGCACTTGTTTTACACATTCACAAACTAACAGATTATGGTCTTTAAAAGTGACGCATTGCCCTTTTAATAATGTATACATTATATATCTAATACATCTCATATGAACATCAAGTTAGTCATTTAATTAATACGCGGATTGTTCGATATTAAAATGGAGCACCAGTTAAAATACTTATAGGTGAGTACCCAATGTTTCATGGCGCAAAACTGTTTACCTTCTCGTGTGTTAAATAAAGCGAGCGCGAAGTACGTAGAGTATTCACATTAATAGAACGGACATTGGTGTGTTCGGGAAAACGTCCTACTCTTCTTATAAGGCGAAATTTGTTGTCTCTAATGTTGAGCAGGAAAAGGGGATAATAATATTTAGTTTAACATTATAAGATAGATATAATTATAGAAGTTCAATGAGTTTTTATTAGGTATTTTTGGCGTTATCTAGTACTTGTAATATACCCACTGAAATTGATATACTGTCGTACTATCTCCGACTTCTGCTTATCGCAGACTCGCCTTTTCTAGCCTTTACTATTTCAAATAACTTAAGTCGGGATTTAATAAAAAAATAAAACAAACGTTATTACACTTTTTTCATGTTCTTTCACAGAGTAGATATAAACACTTTAGTCGCGTTATTTTAAGTACGTTAAAGCACTTAATTCAGTCTCAAAATAAAAAAAAAATATGATGTGATAAAATGCACCAGCAAAGGAGCGTATCTTCATGGCACTTACGTCTTTTTGTTGAAAAGCGCAGTTTTTTGGTAATAACTCATAAATGGCTTATCCGATCATGATTAAAATAATTTCGCTGAAAGTATTTATTAAACGTCACATTAGTAATTTTTTTTCATATTTATTGGACATACGGTTTAAAAAATAAAGGAGACACATTCGATTTATACTAGGTATTTTTAAGCGATTGCCTATTTACGAAAATATTCAATTAATCAAAAAAACTACTTAGAAACCTTAAAATGTTTTTAAAAGTAATGTCGAAATAGGTGCGACGCGATGATGTTTGCTAAAAAAATGTTTTTTCAACTTCTGGTACAGGTATAGAGTGCCCCCTTAGAAATATTTATTTTTCTTATTTAACTACCAAATTAAATAGTAGCTTACATAAGACACCTATAATCGGAATATCAACAATACAAATTTTATAGTTTTGGATTAAAATGCGTGTAATATACAGACGGACGGATAGACGGATGGACATGAAAAACTATAAGGATCCATGTCCATACTAAAAAAAAACTGTAAGGTTCCGTTTTTGCCATTTAGGCTCCCAGAATCCTAAAAACGTTACATGTAGTATTTACATGTAACTTTGGTTTATTTTACTGTGTTTGATTAAAACCCTGTGTTTAAAATAACTAACTTCATTCTTATTTACGGGTAGTTGAGATAGAGTTTAAATTTGATTGTGATACCGATGCATTTTACCCCAGTTTGGCCCAAATCGTAATTGTGGCTAGTAGCGAAATGTAAATCGCAAGCAACACAAGGAGCTGATTCAGGTATCGAGACGGAGAGAGATCAAAACAAAAAACGGGACTAAGGCCCAAATCGAGGGTGGGAACAGAATTAAAACTGATGCTATGACTGAAAACGAAATGAGAAGCAGTATCAATCTAAGTCAGCTTTGACTAAAAGCGGGACCATAATTGGAGTTCATTTGAATCAAGATAGGCTTCGAAATCTAAAGCGACATTGTGATCTTGTGATCGAAATCGAGAGTGAGACAAATTGGCATCGAGATCAGGATCTGGATCAAAATTTAGCACGGGATAGCAATCGGGACCATTACTAAAGACGTAATCAGTCGCTACGTACAATGAAGGGATGCATTCTGAAGGGATGAAGCAGCAGGTAAGAGCTAGGCTAGTAGATAATAAGTACTAACAGAATCGACTCCTGCGCATGATGTTCGCAGACGAATCACCTGTGCGCTTGGCGAGCGGCCAATAGCTGTCTATTTACTTTAAAACGTTAAGAGGTGGGAGAAGCCGGTTTCTGCTTGTACTGCTTGTTCATTGGCCAGAATGTATTCAAATGCCAGCAGACCGCCATAATTAGATTAGTGTCATGAGCACTTACGAATACGTTTGTTACAATTAATTATTTAGACATTGGTGTTCTTCATTCGATAAATGAATGGATAATAAATTGTTTTTCCGACAATCGGAGAAAAATATAATTAGAATTGAATAGATTTAACTAAAATACCTAGATGCGTTCTTGTTATAGTCTCAATACCTACTTCAATATTTAGTCCAATCGATCCATTTTTTCGAAGCATACGAGTTCATTTTTGGGTAAGGCTGAGTTTATTTTTCGTTATTGTTTTGAGTTGAGTTGTCAGCTAAGAATAAAATTGTTCAGTCTTCATATCCGTCTCTGGTGGGAATGTGTCTTTGTATGTATCTAATATAAATCCATAAATAAACACCTAGGGGAACAATATGTTACATAAAATATATTGTCATTTATTTATTAAACTAACATTCTGCCAATTGTCAATCAAGCAACCACCATCTGCGTAATTATTAAAAATGGCGGCTGAAGACCGATTGGCGAATTGAAGCTTCATAGCGCAATTGGCGCTAATTATTGATTGAAAAAAGTCTTTAAGCAAATAAGATATATCCGATATTTATTGCGGGAACGCAATTCCTATGGCGCGGTTAAATTACGTACTACAAGTCCATCTTTCAGCAGCATTAAACTTCCTGGTTCATGATTTGTCATGTACAAACTCAATATAATAATATTGTATTACGATGTAAAAATGGACTAGACATTAGATGTATTCGTAGTATGAATTTAATTTAAAGTTATTTATAAATCGAATAAGTATCTAAAATATATAGAGAATTCATAGGCACATCTACGTTCCATTTTAGATATGCATAGGGCCAATAAAACTGTATCGCTATTTCACAATACGAATATACTTACAGATGCCTCTCTGTGAAGACTTTAATGGATAGGTCAGGATCTAAAGGCATCCTTTATTTATATACATATAAGCTTAGAGCATAGAAAAATAGAAAGTATTAAAAAGCGTTTAAATTTGTCCTTAACCAGGGCACAAAAGTGAAATTTAGTATTATTTTAGTAATGTTAGTTTTTAAAAAGTGTGTATTTAGTTGGCTGGAATCACGTAGGTCAAAAATAAAAGACATTCATAAATGAAAGAAAGAGAAGAATTGATCTGCTTTTACCGGGCTAAGTATACCCAACTATGATATAATCTAACCCAAATATGACAACAATAATAAAAATACAATAAATATTTATATTGTCTACTCATTAGGTAACTAAATAATTATCTACCATTAGTTAGTCTATGACTGCTTTGTGCGTGTAGCTTTTAATGGGTGAGTCACGTTCTCGGTAATACGGGCCGGCTAAGTGTGTACTATGTTATGAAATGTCTGGATTTAAATAACTGGATTTGATTATTCTATTTAGAACATGAAAATTTTGATGAATTTGATGTAATGTCTCACCAAATATATTTAAATTAGATTTTTAGGTTCCTTAAGATTGAAAAATGTTTATCATCATTATTAGATATGGTCTATTATAAAAGACCCTACATTGTTTCAAATTGTCAGTTTATGTTTTTAGCATATTACCTGAATTTCATACAGGTTTTAGATATGTAACAAATTAACAATTCTCTGTGTCGTAATATGTTAAAAATTAATATAACATGGATAGATCCTATTTTACGAGAATGATATATGAAATGTGTAGGTACTTCAGGTTTATATAAAATTCTAGGCCACTTGTTAAGGTAAATTTCGGGGCAGAAACTCTCAATTTTAACAGTGGTAATAATTAAAATTAAAACATAATTATCATTGCACGTAAACATTTGTTTTATTTCTTCATTTATTTTAATTAAGACTATTTAGTATACAATAACCATATGCCATAGTAATAGGAAAAATAAATAAACATATTATGCCTTACTACAATACTATGAAAAATCCTGAATAACAATACTAGGAAAATAAAAATTTTTCCTAGTTGTTCAAGAATAATAAATATGAATGCTTATAGTATGAGAAGTGGGGGTAGTTAGGAACAAGTATACTCCCATACATAAACACTTTATCCTTTTTTAATGCATTCTGTAATATTCTAATAGTGTCCCATCCACTACTTTACGAGATAAGCCTTTAGTTCAATCATCAGTTTAAGGGTTTTGCTCCTTATGATCGATTAAAATAAATAGATTATTAAATGAGGGTTAAATGATGCATTTTTTATTTTATTTAAAACATGCGTGAAATTTATTACTATAATAATTACACAATGAATTCGCTAAAATACATAAAACCATGAAAACATAAAACAATGATAATTTATGTAATTACATAATAAAGTTTTAAACAAGATTGACTTTATTCATCATTTACGACATCTTGCGTTGTATTTATTCCAGTAACAATACTGAAATAACAATAGCAACGCTTATCATTGGAGATTTTTTCCAGAGACATCATCGAAAATTGGTGAGACATCGTTAATGAAAAATTCGAGAAAAATATTTTTTCAAAATAATTTCTAAATTTTGTTAGATTGATGTTTGATGTCTGTATACTTTTTGCTTAAAACTGCGTTGAACGCTGCAAAGCAAATGAAATTCGAACAACGCAATCGATTAACATCTTAGTTTAATATGAAAAATAGTGTTTTGTTTAAACAAACTTTGAACTCGAAGAGCTAAAAATGTATTAAAATTGTATTTTGGAACTCGAAGGGCTTGTAAAGCCTAAATCTCTTTAGGGTAGCTTTTAAGCACAAACAATAATTTACACTTGCGATATATTTTTGAAGACTTTTAACATGAAAATAGAAACTTCAAGAATAACCTACAAGGTCAACCGTTTTGTGGAGTTTTCGAGCTCGAAAGCTTAACGATTAGTCTTCGATCTTTAGGAGAACTATATTTTGAAATTGAGGACCTCCATAACTCATCGATAAATATCATAATATATCGAGTTTAGGGATGGCCTTCAGGGTCGACAGTTTTGCAGGATTTTTCTTAATTTCAATAGCTTAAGTGAAAATCTCAATCGGAAGACGCCGGGCCTCCCGATTTAAAAAACAGGTTGTGTAGGATTTTACTTTCTAAAAACACTCTCCCGGGATGACAACATGAGTAGAGAGCTCTAGGGCTTTCTAAGGTTTACCGAGCGTTAAGACGATGTCAAGACATTAAAGAGCGCGGTGCAGATCTATTATAATATGGTTTTTTAATAAGCTTATAGGCTCAGCTTGGGGTGAAGAGATGACATTTTTAAATGAATCAATTTATAAATTATCGTTTTTGATCACTTCTACGAGTGAGACGTGCTTTAGCTAAAATTGATAATTGTTCGACAAGGTTTAAGGCGGCCTTAACGCCCTTCGCGAGCAATGCGATCTCCTTAATGTCGATATGATGAACACCATCCACAGAAATTGTTTTAAATCGTCGGCGGACGTTGGACTCGTGTCGATTCAAAACGGGTCCGTGCGTCGGCGTCGTCAGGTAAGAGAAGGTCATAGCGGCCTTGAGAGCGCGATCGTCGTGGCGAAGCGTTGTCGATATACTTATATCGACTCGAGGACGACAATACCATTTGTGTCGACGCTCATCAAACAGCTGCTTCGTTTTGCGTAATCACGGGCCGGGCAAGTCCCTTGTACTCGGTACTCGATTTTCGGGGATCCACGGAAGACAAGCAGAATATTAGGGTAGACCGGTTTATCAGCCACCGCAAGCGCAGGATGCCGATGTGTACATCTCCGTGTCCGTGCCCGCCTTTCGATCACCATGTCTTTTTCAAAATGGTAGCGATCTTATCGAAAGAACGCAGAGCTAGAGGCTATCGTTGCAATGATGTGAATACTACTGTTCATTATCCTGCAGCTCTTACCTGTAGCTTAGAACAGAGCTGGGGCCTACCATATGTGTCCATCAGTATCATTACGCCGACGAGAACAAATATGGGAATAAATCTAAAACGTGGTCCCTCACCGATGGCTACGATAAAGGCCGCAAAATATCACAGCTTTTTTATAATGTAAATAACTTTTTTTCATAAGCTTGTTTTCCACTTTATATATTCAGGACAAAAAAGAGTTGATTATTCTAAAAAAGCGGTAAAATTAATTATATTATCATATTTGCTAGTCTATAGTATTAAAGTTTGTGAGTGATCAGTTGTGATTATTTTGGCAAATTTAAACATTTCGAGGTATTATTATATTAAATACTTTAATTTATATTGAAGTAGGATTCAATTCATTTACTTATAATATTGTTGTGCTTGTGTGAAAAGCGCTATAAAGTTAACATTTGGAAAATACAATAAAGATAATACAAAATCATACGAGTTTTAAAATAAAGCTTTAATACAGCTTTTATTTATTTCAAAATAGTTTATGAAATTTAATATATGATTTACGACAGGATCCTTTATTTTCCTAGATCCCGGAAAATAGGTGAACCTGTGCCCATAGTAAATTGGGCATTTTCCTATATTACTAGGTCTTAACAAACGTAGCGTTTCAGCTATAATAGCCAACTCCGTTTCAAAAATGTAACCACAACGCATGACTGATCCACAGACTCAGGACGGACGATAGTGTATGCTGGTCGGTGAAGGCTCTATGGTTTGATGTGGAGAATTCCAACAAGCGACATCTGACCACAAATCAATGAGGTTTTAAAAGAATACCGCTTGTAGTCAAATAAATCAATAATAAAACATTGATTTGTCGTTTTATGTTATATTAAAGATAATGAAATATTATAATTAATGTAGTAAATGAATGTAAACGAAATTTCTCGTCATGCGAAACTGTGTTTTTAAATTTTTCTCAAAATGACATTGTTAAATCAACATTCAATATCAATCAGTAGCAATCTCGCAGTCAATAATAGTCTCGTGCAATAAATTCGATAATTTACTTTGAAACAATCTTAGTTCTTTTCAGTTGTCGTATTAATTTGTAAAATTTTGAGTTTTGTGTTAAGAATTCTTAATTGAGAACAAAGTGATGAATTGTGAGCTATTGCTATCAAAAGGTTAACATGATGTCGCGACGAGATTAGTAAGTTTTACATTTGCTACGTTAAAAGTCATTTGAACAACACTAAAATCATAATAAGGCAGAATTGTGCTATTTTAAAACGTAGTTTTTTTTGATTTTAAATTATTAGAAATGTCATTTATTAGTGTTGCATTTATGTAACAGGTACATATTTATGTTATTCTTACAATGTTATTTATAATATTTTACAGACGGTGGCAAACTCAATGCTTCGTCGACCTATCCTCATAGCAATACAAAGAAGTGCTGTTAGGTTTCATGGTCGACAGGCTACAAATAATTTTGAATAGCATTATGCGAATTGGTGCTAGAATTGATTTGATGTTTTTTAAGTATGTTTCTTATACATCTCTAAAATCTTTATCTCCGTGTCATATCATTTGTTAATAACAAATAAAAAGGGTTTTAAGTAACTTTTGCAATAAGTAAATATAAGTATTGCAAAAGTTCTCCAAACACAAACAAATTAGGAAAAAAATTTGAATGCTGTGTATTGTTCAGTAAGTTTAAATTAATTATGTAGTTTTCTAATTGAGAAAATTAGGACTAAGTTTTTCTAGTTTTGAGTCTTTCGTTTCCGAATATATTAGAAGTGTGTGTAATCTTTAAACACGATTGAGGGAAATATTCTTTGTTTGATATTACGACATATAATGTGTTTATGACTAAATTAAAAACAAATAACTCATGTTGGGACTTAATAGTAGATACTGACGGAATGAGGATGATAATTGAAAAACAAGTTCAATAAAAAAATTAAAGAATTCATTCTATGTTCACCCAAGCGCAACAACGGGCATAGCTAGTTATTAACAAAATGATTGTTAATAAAATAATGTATTAATAACATTCTTACGTACCGTGTATAAAGATTTTAGGTTTGACATGAAGTAATTCATTTTATTACATCCTGGCAGTGCCGCGGGCACAGATATTTATATATATTAAATAATAATAAATGAACATCGGGTTCACAAATGTAGTTGAAGGTTTTTAATACTAATCACTTTGGTTTTGAAGATTTCTGGTTTGGCGGCGTATTTGATATTCAAACAGTAAATACGAAAACGGCGTAAACAGACCCAATTTTATTAAACGTTATTTCCATCCGAAAAACCTCATTTCAATATGAAAAACGACTTTAACTAATAAACAAAGCAGTTTTCGATACCTCTTGTTTAGATAGAAGTAAAGAGAGATCAACAAAACAGTTGAATTACACATTAGGAGGAATTTTAAATGATGCCATTCGCTATGACGACAAACTCTCATATAGATCTACAAAAATAATTTCCAAAGAATACCTACTCTAAATATTAGTATATTTATTATAAAATCAGTACGTTAAAAATAGTAAGAACTCGAGACTTTGAAATATAAAATAATAGAATCATCTCATTTTTCTTTACAGTAACAAACATCAAGAAGAGTGACGCAGACTTCAGCTTCTCTCTCTCCTGGAGCCGGTAACTCAAATATCTTAAAATATTAACAAACTTTATCAAATTATTTTTAAGTTATTATGCTATATTCATTTTATTTTTGAATAATTGTAAAAAAATGTAATTTCAGAGTTAAGAAAGTAATCGTATAAATGATATGATTTGATGTAATTTTATAAAAAAATATAAATATGAAGCTAGTGTTTTAAATAAATTCACAAAATTTGGTTTGTTTTTAGTAGATATTAATGTTGAATAGTAGAACTAAATGATTTAATTTTACTAACTAGTTGTGGCACGATTATTATTGCTGTACTATGTATTGTAGTAAGAATATTAGGCTATAATTATATTAGGCTGCTTGGTATTGAGCATTGCTTGGTCCAAAGACACATTAGGAGCTTAAGTGTTAGTGACGTTACTTACTCGTGTATAGGTATGCACGGCTTGAGCTAAGTTTCCCAAGTGTACATACGCAATTCTAACACTAATCTCTGCGTACTTAAATTAATGGTCATTTTAAAGCCTTTCATATAACTTGATGATTATTTTATACAAATCGCTACTTCATTAAAATAATGGTACAGGAAATATATTAATTTGTAGTATTAATAATTTAAATTGTAAGTATCTTTTTTTTATAACGTGTACAAATAAGTTTCCGCCGTTTTGAGAGAAATGGCATGGTACGAGGCTTACGTTAGAATTCGCAGATGATAACCGGCTTGAAAATTAATTTGTTCATTCAAGAACAACATAACCCTATCATATTATTAACTTCATATTAGCATCATATATTTTTTATTAAAATGTCTAAATTTGAGCCAAATAAGCGTCATTTGCAGGAACTTTTAATTTACATCTTTAATTTTAAAAAATCTGCAGTTGAGGCACATCGATTGCTTGTAGGAACATATAATGAGGCTGATTTGAGTGAGAGAACATGTCGTGAGTGGTTTCAAAAGTTTGAAAACGGTGATTTTGACGTAGAAGACAAAGATAGCAGTGGAAGGCCAAAAATTTATGAGGATGCAGAATTGGAGGAATTATTGAAGAAAGATTCGTCTCAAACACAAAAGGAACTTGCACTTACTTTAGAAGTCACTCAGCAAGCAGTCTCGCATCGTTTAAAATCGTTAGGAATGATTCATAAACAAGGTAATTGGGTTCCATATGAATTAAAGCCGAGAGGTGTTGAACGCCGATTATGCATAAATGAAATGCCGCTAGCCAGGCACAAAAAAAAGTTTTTTACATCGAATCGTCACTGGTGATGAAAAGTGGATACATTATGATAATCCAAAAAGAAGAAAATCATGGGGACTACCTGGCCACGCGTCAACATCCACAGCAAAACAGAATATTCATGGAAAAAACTCATACTGTGTATTTGGTGGGATCAGCTGGGTGTGGTGTATTACGAGTTGCTTAATCCAAGCGAAACAATCACTGGAACTCTATACCGAACACAATTGATGAGATTGAGCCGAGCTCTGAAGGAAAAACGCCCTCAATACTACTCCAGACACGACAAAATTATTCTTCTACATGATAATGCTCGTCCGCATGTAGCGGTTCCGGTGAAAAACTATTTGAAAACACTTGATTGGGAAGTACTACCCCACCCGCCGTATTCACCAGACATTGCGCCGTCCGACTATCATCTGTTCCGGTCAATGGCATGCTCTGTCAGAGCAGCGGTTCACATCATATGAAGATACCAAAAATTGGGTTGATTTGTGGATAGCCTCAAAAGATAAGGAAGTTTTCAGACTTGGAATCCGAACGCTGCCTGAAAGATGGAAAAAGTAGTTGCTAGTGATGGACAATACTGATTAAAATTAAATTGCCTTTCTTTCACAATAAATATTATTTTACTGAGAAAAAACGGCGGAAACTTATTTGTACTCCTAATAAGTAATTCTTTTTAGTTTTAAATCAGTTAAATATTTATAGTTTTGTGATGCGACCGGCGAACAAAGGTCAGGGTCATCTTGCTTGTTCCTAGAGGTCACAGAACGGCGAAGCGTATGTCCAGGTTACCAGTCGTTAAATGTCGTCACTCGTGTGAATTACTTTTGCCTTATATTTAATAAATTCTTTAGCGAGTGTGTTCATAGTTCTTATAGACAACACTTAATATGTGATATCATAAGGCATCAAAGACTATACAGGAACATAATTTTGTCACTCAATTACGTTACCGCGTGACAATATGACATATACTTAATGTACTCTCCTACTGTTTGTCTAAAAACGGATGGCTATCGTCGATGTATAAATGCATTATGTGTTATAACAATTATTTCAGAGCGCAACAGTGAAAAGGTGATTAGAAGCGTAATTAAGTTTATAAAAGACCGCTCATAGGATCTTGTTATGTAAAGGGATGATTTGGCGGTGTCGTTTACAAGTTAGTAAACTAAATGTGTAACTAAAGGTTGGCAGCAAATATAACTTACATTTTTTTTTTTCACGTGTCGAAAGATCTGACATTAAAAGTCTTTAATACTAATTTGGCATTTTCTCGTATATTTCATAAATTTTATTTAATTGAAAGCTAACTACACCCAGTAGGAAAACATTTTGTTCAATTTAACTAAACTAGCAAAAAGCGCGGTTTTGTGAGGGCTCGCGAGTTTTTGATGTGAAATGGCTATAGACGCGCGCCAACGCTGTGAGTCTGAGTGCATGTTGACGCGAAGGGTAACGAAAAAGCGTTAGACAAATAAACAGTATAGATGTACATTGCACATATAAGTATGCTGTGCAGGAGATATACATAGTTTTTCAGAAATAAAATAATTACATTAAAAAATAAAATATTTTGTGCAATTTATATAATCTATGTAGAATACTTTCGATGTTTCACATCTGCCAGGCGTCCCGCAAGAGCTATATATTTTATGCGCGTTAAGCAGATGAAAAAATACATTCAGAATGCGTTTGACTTCAGTACAGCTTCACTATTGCTTGGGACATGTTTACAGATGTTCATGTGAACGTCTTCTTTGCCATACAGCCTAGAGTTGCGATATCTCCGACATTATGCTAATTATGATCACTGCTTGATGACGTATTTGAGTGCATGTACATAGATCCGATTTATTTTAATCCAAGTTATATAACATATTACACGGATAACATAAAATTTCGTTATGTAATAATAATTCCTACAATAAGTTTATACCTAGTAACAATTAACAAGAGAAAATTTTTAATAGAATGAGCTGTTAATATAAAGATTATGTTCAGTAAATAATTCATTTAACAAATAAATTTCAGAGAATTTGCAACTTTGAAAAAAAATATTTGTTCATGTAAACAAAAAATACATTAATTCACTATTGTTATTATTCTACAGAAATAAAAATAGAGGTATCCATATTTTGTTATTTAAATATATGTTCTATTAATTTTTTAATGGCCTAATAAATGTATAAAAAAATAAATTGTAACATGTAGTGGTAATTATATAACAACATTCTATTTAAAATTAAAAAAAATTCTTTCGTTTAATTACACATATAATTACTATTTAGTTATAATTTAAAAATCATCCAAGGAATTTATAAGCAAATATTTTAGAAATAAACACATCGATATTAACTTTGTAGTTGTTCAAGAGATGGCGTTAGTAACAGTATAGTAGACAAAACATCACACGCTGATATATGCCTTATTAGGTCTGTAATTTCCGGCAGAAGACATTATTGTTATAATAATATACTAATTGGCAAAGTATTATACGTTCTTGTTTTGTATTTTTTTTAAATAAACCTAGACGTGAATTTAAATTACTATGTTAAATTCCAAATCTTGAGGTACCATAATTTTGACAGTCCTCTCTTGATGTTCATGTAACACTACAATACTAAAAAATTCTGAAGAGACCGATACAGGTAAAAATCTGAGACTACAAAATTATGGCTATGTGGTGAATGCATTAAAACTTTCCAATCAAACTCTATCAATATTTTCTGAGTGGCTGAATATGTGTGTAGTCAGGCGTTATCGTGGTAAAAACCACACTCTTTTTATTGATCGATGCCGGTCATTTTTTCTCTACTTCTGGCTTCAGTCTCATCAACTGTTGACAGTAAAGATCCAAGTTAATGGTTTTGCCAGATGGTAAAAGTTCTTAATGAATAATGCCTTTTCAATGCCACTATACACATAGCATCTACTTATTGCGAGTTAGTCCTAGTTGCCCTGTAGTATGTGAAGCTTGCTTGTATTTTGACCATGATCTTTTTCGCACGTTCTTGTAATAGGTAATACATTTTTATCACCAGTAATCATTTAAGAAAAACGATTCCGATTTCATTGCCTTTCATTAGAGAATCGCAAATCAGTACTCGATTAGACTTCTTTCAGTAAGCTCGTGTGGGACCCAGTACCGGGTTTTGAATATCCAGCGCCAAATGGGTCGAAACTGTTTTGCGCCAATCTTGCTCTAATATTTCTAAAATAGCTGACTTTATCCATAACAGGTCGACCAAAGCGAGGTTCATCTTTAACATCAAAATTACTTGACTGAAAACACTTGAACCAGTTTTATGCTAGTCTTGCCAACACTGCATTAAGTTCATAAACATCACAAATTTTTTCGTGGCTTGTGTCGCATTTATCCCTTTTCGTAATACGAGGGCTGCTATTTATGTGTCCGAAAAATCAAAATGGAACTAACATCTATCACTTAGGAGTTTTATTGCTTTCCAAATATTCGCTATGATGATCGATGCACTTTTGCATACTCTGAAACCTATTTTATAACACTTTTCCATTCTGATCAAATATTTCCAAAATGTAAATTTTGAATGCATCAACAACTCTTTGCGGCTTGAAAACGTTAACCACATAATTTATTCTTCACGTTTGAGAATAGATAGAAATCGTTGGGAGTCGAATAGGAGCTGTACGGAAGATGACCCGTCATTCAATTTTTCGATCTTCCCAAAATCGAGTTCTTTCGGCCGACGTGTGACAGCTAGCATTGTCGTGATGAAGAATGATTGTGCGTTGTCGATTGTTCTTCTTTATTTCTTCAAAGACTTCTAGCAAATAAATAGTCGTGTACTACTCGAATTGAATTTGCGATTCTCTAGTGGCATTGAAAACCATATATCCATTTATACTAAAACAGACAACCATTTGCTTCAAAGTGCTTTTGGTAAGAATCACTTTGTTGGTTCAACTCGTCGTGGAACACCCATACGTTGTGTTGTGGAATCATAAGTACAGATCCAAGATTAATCACCTCTGTAGATATATAAACAGTTTTGACGCACCATGACTGTATTTTATTGTCAATTTTCACCAATCGACACGAGGTCTGTTTTGATCAATTTTCAAGTTATGCCAAATCCAACACCAACAAATTTTTCGTGTAATACGTTATGTATGCTTGTTATACTTATGCTCAGGGCCTTTGATCTTTTGATATATAACGTTACAATCTTGCATTATTAGTTCTCGCCAGCATCGATATTTTGTAGTTCAATAATCGACTAAGGGCGACCTTCTTTTAATTCGTCCGTGAGCATAGACGACCCACGATTAAACTCACTAAACCAGTGATATACAGTGCTTTTCGATGGTGCTTCATCCCCAAACGTCAAAGTGAGTTGATCGATGCACTATTTTTTGAGTTAGACAACGCTCAAAATAGTAATAAATCATTATTACGAAAATTTGCACGAATTAAATCCATGGTGATGTAGACACGCAATTTTCAAAATCTTTCAATTTTAGTGATGAGCTGCTCATCAAATATGTCACTGCATAAACTCTTGCTGGCTCTCACGGTCTAATGATAAACCTAGATTTCTTTCCAGTATTATTTTTATTTGATAATTACGTTTGAATTTTCAACCACATAGGTCTAAAAACTGCTAACAGCAACCCACGCTCGCTTGTTTCTGATATGGCATCCGTATTCGAGGCACCCGTCTTTCGGACACGTTTGATACATGAATTTTGTAACAAATTATATTGCTATGGTACTGCTAGAATGCGCGCTTTTTCCAGCTATTAATTTAATGTTCACTCTACAGTCTTGTAATATAATTTTTTCCTCCCACGTTTAAATTCACTCAACCGCTTTTGAATAGTAGATAATGAAAAGGAAAACTTAACGTAAACAGCGTTCAGTTACTCTTTGAAGTATTTTTAGCTTTCGCTTTGCCTGAATAAGAATTTAATAACAATGTCATGCTTCAGTTTCATCACGAATGCAAATTTAGTCAAATTGGTAGAATTTATGACCAACATTTCAAGAAAATTAAAGGATTTGTTTATTACGTTTTTTTTCTTATTTTGTGTACAAATCGGTTAGTATATATTATATATAACATATATATATTTAGACGTTAACAATAGGATATATCTATATTTGATAATTTGTTGAAAGTTCCTCATCTCACGGACATCTTTTCCTATTGAAATAAATATAAAAGAAACAAGTATTTATAGAGTTAGGTAATTATATATTATTTATAATTTTTTGTTACGTTTTGTGATATTACAAACACAAATTTTTCGTGAAAATTTCTGTAGCTTCCATAAGTTTGATTCGGTTGTGAAGTTCATTTTCGACCAAATTTTATTTTCATTGGTATTTAGCAATCAGTACGGCAGTTTACGTATTTTTAAGTGCTTAAAAAGAGTGGCATTATTTTTTGACGTGACAACGTCTTATAAATTGGTTTGCCGGGTGACACTTCAAGAAACTGCGTTACGCTCCGCTCACGTTATGCGCTCACAATGAGAGCGAGTGAGGCACGCGTCCCTTCCACTCGGGCATGGTTAGCCGCCTAAGAGCGAGAGAGACAGACATAAAAGTGAAGGCGCGTCCCTTCCACTCAGATAGGAACAAGTTAAGTTGTAGTAAACGCTGTTTCATTGTACGCAAATGTATTGCAAGTTATTGTATGTATATTTGTATATAAATACGTATGTATGTGTAAAGGTAAAAATAAAATTTTGTTAATATGAAATTCAGTGCGAGATTCTTTGTATAAATTAATGTTTTAAATATAATTCTTTGTATAAATAAATGTTTTAAATTGTTACTATTATTTCATCCTTCTTCCTACTATACGAATGAATATTCACATTAAAATGATTTTACCACTCAAAGTCGTTGTCACGTAAAACTTTCGCCCGTATACCGATTTTACAGGCAACCAATTTTTTAAATCTGGTAAAATGAATAAATTATGAATTATTAAATTGCTAATTAGTCAAATAGGGAAAGCTTATGGATTGGTAATGTCATTGTTTAAAAGTTACATGTAATAAAATTATGTTAATCTGTGTTGCTTGAGGATGATAATAAATAATTTCTGTGACTTAAACTTTTCAATTTATTCGCCGAATTGAAATTGGAATTTAAAATTTTTTATCATGTCTGAACCCCATCCATATTTTATCAATTTAAAAATAATATTCTCGGTATCAGTCAACTGCCTTATTCGCAAATCGGAACTAAGAGCTTGATATAAATTTATTGTATGAAAAATATAAATGTAAATTTTAGAGTGGAACTTTTTTATTTTTGTAAACACGAACGATTTATTTTCATTTTTCGACATATGTCACGATCTTGAAGACCGAAATCGGCATTGTATAATAAAAATCGAAAACGTTCCAGGAGTGCGCCATTAGGGTGAAAGCGTTAATTTTTATATGAAATTATTACATATGCGATTGAATTAGTACCGCCTTAAGATTTTCGAGTGGACGACGCTCTCGACTAGTTGACCGTATGCTCAACTAGTCGAGAGCGTTATTTAAAAGTGAAAATGTATATACTTGATACTAGCACTGATCACGGGACAAACAGACCGATGAGTATATAGCTTACGAAAACGGAAATAAACCGCTAATTGTTTCGAAAATTCCGTTAACTCCTTGATCTAGGGCGTTTTCATCTAACAGTTACTGCTTAGTCTAGAACAAACTGATTGCAGGAAGCCACGCTTCAGCACGGATGGTGTAAATCAAAATCATAACGAGAGAACAGTAAATTTTAATAAGCTTTGATTTTCGTTCAGAATTTCATAGTTAATGTGTGCTCTCGACCATTGAAGAAATATGCAAATATCTACACATTTTGATTTTTGAATTGTAAACATAAATACCTGACATGATATTTATTATCAAAATGATTAAATTCATAATTAAAATTCATACGTGTCGAAAAGGATGGTTACATTATATAGAGTTCTACTTTGAAACAAAAGTTAAAGTAATGAAAACTTCGTGGAAAAAAATAACATGTGAAATCTTACGACACCTGGGAGATGTGGTGCGTTAGTAGATAGGTACGTTGCATGGCGGGCGGTATTATCTTATTTTGCTGTAAAAACAAGTGAAATTATCACAGTGATGCGCGACCGGCCCTTCGTCACCACAAGGAATCGAAAGTGGAAAGCAATAGATTATGTGTGCGCTAAGCCCTTCATTAATTAATATAAAAACGCCGATGTTGATTTGCTTTGTAATTTTTTGATAGTATTCTGTCGGAACGTATTGCTTATACTTTCGATCGTACTTTCCTTTCTCGTGGTTGAGTGATGACACGAAAATTGAATTGAACACTTTTTTATAGCATTTTAGAGAGGCAAACGAGGATGTAAGTCACCAGAAAGTAGGTGGTCATTGCCGCCCATGGACAATCGCAACGCTTAAGGGTTTAGTAGGGTTCTTGCTCCCTGAGTAAGAATAGGACAACCGATTGAAAGGAGATTGTGCGATGGAGAGAAAGAGGTGATGGAGAGTGGACCACCGGAACCCTAACTGAGTGGAGGAAACGCAACAACCGAAGCTGTTACTTCACGTCTGTATTTGAGTGTGGTATCTCACTGGTTGAGCCAGACCATTTCATAGTGCAGCCAAGTTGGCAACAGTATGGTTTTACCATATCAAGGATAGTTGAAATCCATGGGTAATGAAAAAGTCTTTTGCAGACGGCGATGTAGTTTCCCTCTTGGACATCGCAGTTATGTTTTTGTTATTTGCATATTTTCTTATTATAGACCGAGATAGTCATTGCAAGATCTATCACTCTACATAATAAACAAAGACATTCATAATATATTCAGAAGGGTGGACACGGCTAGAGTTAATAAAACAGTTGTTATTAAAAATGACCGAAAAAGAGATCAATCGGCAAAAAACAATTATATATCTACCCTAGTGGAACCACTAGCGAGCCAGTTACTAATAAATTATTATTAATAAACGAAATCGGAAAAGATGTAAAAAAATGAAGATCGACCCAGTGTTGGTGGCACCATCATTTTTATATCGACCCAGTCGATGCAGTGCTGCATATTTTAGTACATTTAGTTATTTATATAATAACATGCTGCATGTTACGAATTTGTCACCTTATATATTGGAATAATACAAAATTCAAAATCGTTCATAGAGAGCCAATTCAACAATTTAAAAAAAAAAGTGTGTCATTTTTATTTTCTTCTAAAATTTACATTTTTCAGATTCGCAAAATTTCATAGAGGTGAAGGTATTTTAAAACGTTGTAGCAAGTATCAAATCACCGCGTGGTTGAGGCGTGCCTTTTTACAAGACTTCTGTTTCAGGTTGAAGTGACCGAATCTTAAACACATCACACTGGCTCAGTGCTGGCTTGGGGCTGCTACAGGCTGTTGACTTGAATGTGATGACAGCGTTTGTAACCGAGAGCTCAAAATGTTACCCGATGCATTAGGGGAGAACCTACTTTTATTTGACTTATGTTACTAAGTTATTGGTCAGTTCCTCCATGGTCAGAATCAAACGAGGTACCGTTTGCTTCGAAGGCAATGCTCTTCACCACTGTACCTGTACGTTAAAAAACATTTAATGTCTCATATGTATTATAATATAAACCATTGGAAAATAGATTTAGTTTCAAATCAAAAATAAATTGAAAATTAATTTTATTAATAATCTTTTATGATAGATAACGTTTAAGTACTAAGTTCACATTGTAACTGCTCACCCGATGGACTTACCGAGTAACATTTGTTATAATTTGTACAGTGATATGGCAAACCTAATGATGGATGAGGCAAGTGCGGGTGTCGAGGGTTCAGCGAGAGCGTAAACTTGCTAATTTACCGTTTATATTCTATCTGAGTGTACAATGCGACTGCTAAACAATAAACGGGCTCCGCTTAGTATACGTGGTCCGGCGTGTTTCCACGTTATATAACGGTACGTTAATTTTTTGTGTTTGGGTATTTTATTTTCATATATTTGAGTCAACAAAAAGAGCATATATATTAATAAAAACGACTATAAAGTACCACCAACATAAGTAACCACAGATATGGTGAAATCTTGGTAAGTGCCGGCTTACAGATGTTAAATATAACATAATAATTAAAAAGAGATACAAAAAGAAAATAAGGAGAAAAGTGATATTAAATAAATAAAATCAATAATTGTAGTTCTTAATGTATTTTTTTAAGCTTTTCAACGCATTGCCATTAATTACATTGCCGAAGGAAAAAATGAATGTTGTACGAATGAATTAATTGATAGACTACACAGCATACATCACTGCTTCATTGTTTCAAGGTATAGACCCCTGAATTTTAATATCAGTTGATAATCGAAATGATTATAATGTTGGTAATACAAAAAGATTTGACTTGCAGATGTTGCACTGTCTATTAATATATAGTCATTTAACAAAAATTTACTAATTTCTGTATCTTTAATGGCGTTTTTTTATAAACAAGTTCCTTATATAAAAAACAGTTATTTGAAACAGAATATAAGTATTCATTTTGTTAAGGGCTTGCGTTAAGAAAATATACTCTGCTAGATTATAAAGAATTATGCGGTGTTAGAGTACCACCACCATATACATTCTTACAGTAAATTACAATTCAAAAAAAAAATCAAAGGGATTCCGTAGTGTGGTTAGTTTTAGTCTCAATTCAACTTTTTTCCAGAATCGTAGACGAGATTATTAGTAATATGGCAATCCAGTATTATAAAAACCGAAAACTGGTCTATAGCGATTCTCAAGCGATTTACAATCGATTTTCTGTCGTTCGTATTTCGTATAAAGTGAATATTTTTTTTTATGTAAGTCGTTAGACTAAATAAAAAATTTGCACATTTATCGAAGACCGATGACATTACAATAATATGGTATTATTGGACTGATCTGATGATGGAGCTAGAAGGTAGGAACAGGAATTCCATAACGGAATAGAAAATCCTAGTTGTGTTTGAGCTTGTCAGAATTGTCTTGAGATATACTCTCACCATGAGTGATTTTTAGGATATGATGATGAAGACGGAAGGTAAGCACTAGCACTCCATAACGTAGCCTAGCTTTAGGTATTTGGGCTTAATGGAATTTTTTTTTTTAAGTACACTTTGACCATAATTTGCGTTCGGGGTCTGATGATGGAGTCAGAAGGTAAACACAGGAACTCCATAATGAAACAACGTATCCTAGCCGTGTTAGGTCTTATAGAAATAGTCTTGAAATGTACTTTGACCATGAACGATTTTCAGGGTCTGATGATGAAGGTAGGCACTAGTACTCTATAATAGAATAACGTATCCGAGCGGTGTTGGCGGTTGTTGGAATTGTCTTGGAATTCACTTTAACCGTGACTGGTTTTCAGGGTCTGTTGATGGAGCCGGAAGATAGACGCTAGTACTCCATAATGAAACAAAACAGCCTAACCGTGTTTGGACTTATTGATATTGTCGTGGAATACACTTTGACCATGATTGGCTTTCAGGGTCTGATAACGGAGCTGGAAGTTTGAAAGCTCCACTATCAGACCTTGAAAGTCAATCGTGGTCTAAATACATTTCAGGACAATTCCAACGAGCCCAAATACGGTTAGGATATATTGATCCGTTATGATATGTTAATTCCGGTGCCAACCGTCGGGCTCCATCATCAGACCCTGAAAGCCAATTATGACCAAAGTGCACTTAAAACATTTCTATTATGGAGTGCTAGTGCTTACCTTCCGGCTCCATCATCAGATAAGTTCAATTATACCATATTATTGTATAGTCATCGGTCCTCGATAAGTGTGTAAAGTTTTAATTCAATCTAACGCTTTAAAGTCGCTCAAAATTGCGTATAACAATAACATTTTTATAGCCAACAACTTCGACTCGCAAATCGATTCCGGAATCGCAATCGATTTCTACTTTTACGTAATAAGCCACTGAGCAGCTTAATTCAGTTTCTCACAAACGGCTGTATTGCTTAAAATTAATAGTCTGTGGTGATTTGTGTCGATGTAATGTCGGGTCTTTCGTTCTCAAACCCGCAAATTTCTGCACAAATTCGAGAGACCAGTTTTCTTTTCAACGCGACTTTGTAAAATGGCACAGCTTTGTACATCAAAAACAGTATTGGAGTAAAACACGGCGAAGCCAAGATTGCACTTGATAAGATACTTGCTACACACAAATACACTGTTAAGTGGCATTTCATAACTATCGGGAAGAATTCGTATTGAAATCGAGAACATTATCAGTTCTGTTTTTTAATTTTTGATCTGATCAAGAATCTGATCTCAGGATCAGAATTATGATTGATAGTAGAATCGCTCAATATAAAAGACAAAAGAATTATTCCCAAGTCCAGTCCAGCTAGGAGAAAAACTTTGTTGGCTTATAAATTGCATACACAAAATGATATTTAATTAGGCTTAATTTAAAACGTGCTCTTGTATCGATATACTAAAATTTAAACCAAATATTTCGTAAAAACTGAAATGCTTTCATTTAAAAAACAAGGATAACAAATTTGTCTAAATTAAAACAAAAATCTTAGGCAATAATTAGCCACATAAAAAATAGAACTCTATTCCTGTTTTCCAAAGTAATCTTCAAAACCGCTTGTCTGATGGTAAACAAATTTTATATATACAAACAGACTTATCTCCTGGAAGACGATATGGAATTCTTATTATGCAAAAAATATTTAATTAATACAATGCCAGATAAATAGTAGTAAAACTTCATGGAAG
Source organism: Eumeta japonica (assembly GCA_005406025.1). Classification (NCBI taxonomy): domain Eukaryota; kingdom Metazoa; phylum Arthropoda; class Insecta; order Lepidoptera; family Psychidae; genus Eumeta; species Eumeta japonica. The sequence continues at coordinate 37,263 of BGZK01002111.1, forward strand.
GATAAAAATCAGCATCGCTACTGGCATTAGAATAGAGAAAAATCTGATTTCGAAATCAGAGACCAGGATAAGTTTCAGAAACAATCGTTTTTATCTATATTAATAATTTCGTCAAGGGGTACGGTAGACTTGATCGAAACCTTACCTGAATAATAAAACATAAAAATAAAGATTTCGAGTCGACAACATATATTTGTAAAATTTGGATTGTCAAGTATTTCGTTAAATTCTAATAATGCTGACAGACAAATCGCAGTCACTGACACCGGATGACATCTTGAGTAGTTAATAAACGTTTCGTTTCATACTCGCCACTCAACACGTTGCGCCATTCATTTCGAAAACTGTGCAAAACAGAAACGTCTCGTAGTAAACATTAAGCAATACAAAAAATGTTTTTTTTCAGTTGTTTCATAAAGGTATTGTTTTGGACACTTTATAGGATATACTCTGTGTTGTATGGTTTTCTTATAATTGCATACCATTAATATATAGTAGGGCACTCCAAACAAAGCAGAGCAGGCTACTATAAAATTGATTGAATGTCAAAATCAATGCTGATTACCTGTACACTCATTAATTCAGGATATTGAAGTTAAATGGAACACTTTAGCAACATGTTAGCAAGATTTTCTGAACAAAAAATTGCCATAAATTTATACAGCTTGGAACATGACCGTATTGACATTGTTTCACCTTCGGAGTGGGAAATTATAAAGAATCTTATTAAGGTATTAAAGTTTTTTTATGATGCTACACTTGATCTGTCACATGATAATGCATGTACATCCCTTGGAATTCCTTTGATATCACTGTTAAATAGAAATCTGTAAACTAGAAACAAAAAGGAAAGCAAAATAATGAGAAACATGAAAACACGGTGACATGAATCAATGAATCGATTTGACGAATTTCATACGTCAAAGAACATCCTGCTCTAATAAATTCAACATTACTGGATACAAAATTTAAAAGTACTGGATAATATCTGGATTCTGATGAAGTTGACATTGCAACTTTGGAAATAGAAAACCTTTTAAAGATGTGCATGGGCGACGTTAGCGATACAATAAGCGAAAACTGTCATTCTTTTACATGTGTATTATGAGTCACATTTCACCCGAGCAAAGCCGGGTATTCATCTAGTAAGTTTTAATTTGCGCGCAGCAAAGTGGTTGGAAAACGGCTAGCATAAAACAAATATAATTCACATAACTGCATTGATAATCGATTTGTGATTTCACGTACGTAGTCAATGGAGACGCGATCGAGGCATTTATTATTCTAAGAACAATACTGGAGGTAGGTATTGCTATTCCGCCATTGAGCTGGCGCAACGAACGGTCCCGAATTGTCGAACTGACAACGGCACTTTGTTTTGTCCACTTGACTTCTGTTCACGTTGAACAGAGAACGGATTAAAATAGGACTATATAGTATTTTTTTATATTTCAAATTGTAAGCCAATTTGTACGCCAAAGTTATGTGAGATATTTTGTAGATAAATAAGTTGTCTTCCTATGCAAACGTATAAAAAGGTTATAAACATACATCGTCTGTTGTTCTAATTCATTTAAAAATAAATTTAATAAACCGAATGTAACTTATTTTTCAAAATGGTAAAGTCGAGGAATAAAGTTGTGTTATATCGCATAATAGTATATACGGAACACCGGACAAATATAAGTCGTACACCTTGGGGTGACCTGTTCTAAGATACTGCGCATAAATTCAACATATTTTGATGTGATCTCTCCTATTCAATTATAAAAATGTCTATTGGAACTATACAACGCGGACGATATCATTTTATATTTAAATGCAGCTTAATGAACGCAACACTATTACAATCCAGTCTGCATTTTACTCTCTGTGCTCATTAACGATACTTTCGGGGATGAGCTCGTGGACAGCAATTTTTAAAAGAATTCGATCTCCTCTGCCGCAGTAAAAAATTTTGACGCTGTTCCATCAAAACTCCATAATTTAGATAAATACTGTACGTTTAAAATATGAAATAAAAATATGATAATTTTAAAATATGAAATGATCCTTCCTGCTAAATACATAATTAACATACATAAAATTTTAGTTTTACAATGCGTTTCATACAACTTTACTGCATTTTATAAAGGTAATGACGAAAATTATGAAAACCGGTACGTTATAAAAAAAAGTTAAAAATAAACTCTTATTCCTTTTTAATGAAAAGAACTAAAAAGTAAAAAATCATTTAATTCTGATAAAAATATACCTTTTTGTGGGTAATATTATATCACATTTTTTTGAAATAAAAGTGTGTTACAACTTATTTATTTTCCCTTGACGTCAAAATGTAACAGGCTTTTATTTTAGAAAATGTGGTATAACATACCCATAAAAATGTATTTGTATTTGTGAATCGGGATTTACTATATCGTAGTTCGTAGCGCATGGTGGTGTTTTTCCGTAGCCTGTAATAATTAGTGGTACTCGTCAAGACGAATCATACTAGCCCAAACTCGATGGGATTATGTTGTTTGATTATGGAGTTCCCACGGCCAACTTTCACCTCCATCACCAGACCCTGGATACCCTCTGAAGACAAAGTACTCGTCAAGACGAATCATACTAGCTCAAACTCGATGGGATTATGTTGTTTGATTATGGAGTTCCCAGCCCAGCTTTCACCTCCATCACCAGACCCTGGATACCCTCTGAAGACAAAGTACTCGTCAAGACAGATCATACTAGCCCAAACTCGATGGGATTATGTTGTTTGATTATGGAGTTCCCACGGCCAACTTTCACCTCCATCACCAGACCCTGGATACCCTCTGAAGACAAAGTACTCGTCAAGACGAATCATACTAGCTCAAACTCGATGGGATTATGTTGTTTGATTATGGGTTCCCAGCCAACTTTCACCTCCATCACCAGACCCTGGATACCCTCTGAAGACAAAGTACTCGTCAAGACGAATCATACTAGCTCAAACTCGATGGGGTTATGTTGTTTGATTATGGAGTTCTCACGGCCACCTTTCACCTCCATCACCAGACCCTCGATACCCTCTGAAGACAAAATACTCGTCAAGACATATCAAACAGCTCAAACTCGATGGTGTTGCGTCGTTTTATTATGGAGTTCCTATAGCCACTTCCCAGCTCCGTCATCAGATCACCTCCATGTTATTATATTATTTTATTGTCACACGATATACATACGAGTATAAAATTTCAGCGCATTCGTAAACCAGAAAGTGGATCAAGTTAATTTGATTACATTAAAGATTAGATTACAGACAGACAAATTTTGCTTTGATTGATGATACTTTTTACACATAAAGAGCATCTATGACAAAGTATTACAAAGCACAAAGTAGTAAGAAAGTAATAAGTGATTGAAATGTTTTCATTTTACTAATTTGGCCGTTCCTTACAGCGTCGGAATTGATAAAACCACATTTTTCATAATAACAGTAATGTTGAATTAGATCTTATATAGTGCTAGAGATAGTGCTAGTAAGCAGACAACACAAACTTGAAACGAATATTGCATTAGCTTTTAATGGCACAGAAACATGTCGTTTAACTAGTTGACCTAGGCGATGTCTTAGTTTGAACTAGTTGGTATGCGCGAATTATTCACACAAATCAACTTAATATGTTTTTGTTTATTTTACGTTATTAGCGGTAAAGTTAGTCTTCAAAATGATTTTTCGATTATTCATTTCGTTGTTGTCGTATTAAAGCGATATGTTAATACGACAAAAAATATCTCTGAGAAGTAATATATAAAAATCTTGGGTATACAGATTGAATTCGGTCGTATTTTTATGATTTATAATCGGTTATAAGTCAATGAATTCAGCTTTTGAAATTACATATTAGATGTAAAAGCAAGATGGAACTTTTGTATTAAACCATTAGATATGGTATTAGACTTTTGTTATTTCTGTATATAAAGTTTTTTAATTAAGAAAAATCGCAGTGACATTATTTACATGTACTAAGTAGAGTAATAATTAAGAGATGATTTGTCTTAAATTACCAATTTGACAGGCAGAGATAGAGAGAGAGTGAGTGAGAGATCGAGACTACAAGAACCTGTGATGTAATTCTCAATATTCTCACCGATTTTAACTTTGAATTCAGTTTTCTTGTTGTCGACTTATTATTATTAACAACAAACAAATATGATACTTGTAGTAAATATCAAGTAAATTATTACAATCATGACATTTGATCACATAGTATTTGGATAAATAAATCAGTACTGAATTCAGAATAATATTATAATTATAAAGATCATATTACCTATCAAGGACAAAGAAAAAACTTATTTTCTTTATATTATAGATACACGCGTCGTTTACTGTAGATAGAGAAAAAGCTGTAACAAACGAAACGTACGGTTGCGAAAATATTTTATCACAAAGTGAACAACATTTATTTGGGTTATTGCTAAAAACTAATATCGAAACAAACACGATGCGAAAGGCCGAAGGAAAGTATCCACTCCCCTTGTTTTGCCAACGCTACAGGCGATGGGCTCGTTTGATTTCCCGCGTGGGCGATGTGCGGCCTCCCGCTAATACCCGCCGTGCTCCACGGGCCCGCGTCGGCTGAGCATCTATTCACGAATTACATTAATATTAATTATCGTTGTCCGATGTTGCTTTTCTTCTTTCGCCGGTGACACATCTGCCGTTAACGACGGCTCTATTGACTCGTAATAAATTAATCCAAATTGATGCGAAACGTTGTTTCCTATGCTTTGTTAGATATGTCTGATTGTCGTGGTTCATAAACATTGTGGATTTGGACACTGAATGAGCCACATCTACACAGTAGACAGAAATCTGGATATTATAAATATTTGAGCAAAAACTAAAAGTGTTTGGCAATTTGATGAAAATTTGTAGTACTACTTTCATTTGTCACACTGTCAAGCGTCAAGATTAAAGATATTTTTAACATAATTGTATTCAATGATATCAGATAATCACTAAAGGAATGGAAATTTGAACAGGGGATTTAATATAATATTTTAACATGGACAGGTGGTGTCTCGGGGCCACCCGGTCGGCATAATACTCTGCAAATTGCATATCAATCGGTTGATTTGTTCAAGAGACATCGTTGACGAAATTTTTTAAATGTGCTTTATAATAATTCGTAAGTTGCTCCACGGATAGATTTCGAAATCTATTTACTCATTCTGCTCGAAAAGCCCGTCGATCTTTGCTAAATTCATCAAAATCGGTTTGTTTTTCAAGAGATATTGCTGGAGAAAATTTTTCCAAATATTTTTAAACTACTCAATCGGTCATAACTAAAATATAACTAGTTATTTTCTTTAAAAACAGCGTCGATCGCTGCAAATTATTATCAGTAAGTTGGTTTATTCGAAAACTAAAAGGTTTTTTTAAATAATTGTTTTACAAAGATGTTAGGTACTCGGCTATTTTTTCCTGTTTAAAGAAATAAGTCAGATGTCATATAGTAGATCAAAATCAAACAACATAACAACACATTTCAAAGATATTGTAATTGAGAAATATAAAAAATTGCGGTTTTTAAAGCAAATTAGTTTTTAAACTGTAAGAGCTCAAATTGTAACAAAACTATTAAATAACTATTTTCTGTATTTCAACAAAACGTTAAGCTCAACAGTTTCGAAAACAAAGATATGGAGGAAGGAGGGTGGTCAATTTTTCTTTGAGAGTGAGTGCCTCAATGACAAAGTTAAGGAATTTCGACTAACAAGAGCTCATAAGCTGTAGTTATAAATAATTTAGGTCAGTTAGCTACTTATAGATGTCCTCTCGGTCATTGTAATATCAGTCTTGTGTGGTGCGGAAGTGCCCCGAGTAACTTCGAGAACAGGACGGTGTGGCTGTGCTTTGTTTGCTTTTGCTCGACTTGGCGGCTGCCGTGCCCTCAGATAAGCTTTTGGGGAATTGAAAATATGCAATGTCCGACTAATGATCAGTCAACGTCTGATTTATAGAAGCTGACTTATATCCTGTGGCACGCTGTCTAAAACACACGATAGCAAATGATGTCATTAACAATATTTGGAAAATTTCTATTACCATTATTCCAGTTTCATATTGTAATCTTTATTTATACATTTCATGTATCTGTACTCTATTAATAAATGAAATTTAGTATAAGTGTCTATATTGTTGTTATAAGCTCCCGCCTATTTCTTATGTACGTAGGCAGACACCGCAAGTTTCCAGATCGTACGATCTCTGCACATCTCTTTGCTTCTTCAACATCTCACCATTTTGGTGGCTTGTCCTGACTTTGGCTTTGCTGACATTTATTTTCATACCTCTTTTTAAGAAAAACATTTATTTTAGTTACCATCGCTTACAACTCGCGCGCCGCCAGCCTAAGGATTACTCGGTCACCGGCGTAAAGGACGCATTTGGCAGACAGATAACCCATTCTTAGTTCTCATTAAATACTTTTTCAAACCATACAGTGTCTATATAGCTAGTAAGAATAAAAAATAGGTCACTTGTTACAAATTGTGAAGACTGTTTATATACTTGCGACTAGAATTACTGCTGTTTGTTTGTTGTAAATTGTTGATTATACCAACAAATTATATTTTTAAGTGAATTAAAGTCGGCAATAGGAATGGGTGATAAAGTAAAAACCGTTTTGTATATAGATTTATACAAAGAGTGTCAATTTTTTATTTAATTTTTGTTAATAAATAATTTTATTTGACAATCCCTATTCTTAATAGTTGTTTTTGTAAGTTTGGTGAGCATCGGTGCTAGAGGGTTACGACTTTTTATAAGAATTCGGCAGATTTATTTAAATAAAACGCATTTTTTTTAATTTTAAACTATGATGACTATCAAACGCGTTGTTTGATTTTGATTTGCTTTTGTAGCATTCAACGTAGTCCAAACCAACAACGTAAACTATAGCAAATATCAATCTAATATGAATTTTAGAACTTAACTTGACAAAATCTTTTTTGCCAATTTCTTGTTGACAATATTTTTCGAATGAACCATTCTATTTTAATGCACTTTACAACGATTGGCATTGCTTTCTAAGCAGAAGAGCTACGTTTTGATAGTACAGCAGTAAGACTTATTCTAAAAAATATTTTATGAAAATTTTTTCATTAAATGAGAAAATAGTCGAAATAGATTCCTACGATCCTAAAATGTCAAGATCTGGTGGAAACTCTATTTTCGAAAATCGGACTTAAAACATTAATTTCATAATTTTATGATTTTTTTAATTTTACGTAATTTCCAAAGCAGCAAGTTAAAAATAATAACAATCTTAAAGGTTATGCGACTTTATGATTCCGTAATTCAAAAGAAGAAGACAAAAAGACAAACCGCTATTGCATCACTTCGTTATTCGTCTGTCATTGTATTCAAGTAACAGTGAGTCTTCACTAACCCTGTCAGCTCCAGGATCACCACGTCCCTTACCCTCTTTTTCTCAAGACGAGTCAAATGGAACTGAACATCTTGTGGCTTGAAGGAACTTTAGATCCATGGGACATTGTCTCTCCCAAATGGAAATTAACTTCCAAAGCTCGTATAACTAATTTGCATAAGAAAGATGGTCCACAATAGTTGAATATATGGAAAAATATCCCGCTTTACTTAAACCTTGCGGAAAATTTTTAGTAAGTTGAAATATATATTTAAGTACAAACCTTCATCAAATATTTTTTTAATCTTTAATATAGTAACAGCATTCATTTAAAAGTACTAAATAATTACAAAACAGTCAAGTACGAGCCAAACCGTTCGTAAATACAAACGAATTCAATTGGTTAAAATAATCAACACTTTTAGATATGTAACTGAAAAATATTTCTCAAAAAAACCAAGATATTAGTTATTTTAGTTAATAGAAATAGTTGAAATAGCTAAGAAAGATCGGTAAGATGACAATAATGATTCATCAATGTAAATAAAATAAAGGCTAAATTAAGCATGCTATCTGGCTACAACAACCAATTCAGTTAGACAAATCAATAAATGTGTATGTATTTATTCAACGAATTAACTTCTTTAATCCATCTAAAGCTGATCAACTAATCTAGGTTGGCTAAAACATTCAAGACTTTGGTTCGCTCAGAATCAACGATGTAAATTCATTACGTTATTCAAACTTTTGGTTAGAATGACCAATTTTTTTTTTTCAGTGTGAACCTCATGTCTCACTGAATATAAATTCAATAGTCTGTATTGTATATTTATGCTTTTATTTACTTATATTGACAAAGTCACTAATAAAAAAATACAGCTGTATATAAGTTATAAAAAAGACATACACACATGCCAAAAAACAGATAGACAGACAGTAGCCTTTTATTTACGCAATCACATGTTCTTACTATCGGTACACAAATTTTCATCAAGATCAGTAAAGTCTTTTTTTAGTTATAGAAAAACGTACAGACAGACAAACAGACAAACCGGAAAACAATAGCCTACCATTTACGAAATCAAATGTTCTTACTGTATACCAATTTTAATCATAATCGGTCAAACCGTTCTTACTTTATAAAAACACACACAGACAGACAGACAGTAGCCTATCATATGCGCAACTACATTTTATGATTGTATACCAAATTTCATTTCGATCTTCCGAGACGTTCTTGAGTTATAAAAAGACATTCAGACAGACAGACAGACAGTAAAACAACAGACAGTGGCCTATCATGTGCGTAACTATATTTTATTATTGTATACGAATTTTCATTTCGATCGTTTGAGACGTTCTTGAGTTATAAAAAGACATTCAGACAGACAGACAGACAGTAAAACAACAGACAGTGGCCTATCATGTGCAACTATATTTTATTATTGTATACGAATTTTCATTTCGATCGTTTGAGACGTTCTTTAGTTATAAAAAGACATACAGAATGCATATAATAAAATGTAAGTAAAAAAAACATTTAATACCTTTAAACGAGCAATTCTTGTATATTTGTTTGTTTATATATATACTAGCTATCTCGGAAACGGCTCTAACGATTTTCATGAAAAATTTATTTAGATAAAGTTTAGTGTTTCAAATTCATCAACGTAGGTGTTTTTCCTGGGAAAACGCGATTTTCCAAGAAAAAAATTCAAAACCGGCATATGAATGCTTACTTACTAAATATACAGATATTTCGCCACTGTCATTACAGTTGCCGTGGAGCAGCGGCTATCATGTATGCTCTCTGTGCAGAAGATCCCGAGTTCGAGCCTAAGGTGCATCTTGACTTTTTTTAATTTCTTTTTTTTTATCACGCATTTTTAATTTTTATTATTATGACAACAAGTTAAATTTGATCCACTTCCCGGTTGCTTTTTTTTAAATGAATTTTATCAAAAATAACCTCAATATTAGTTTTATTTATTTTCATGGTTGTTTTTGAAATATTAATTTGAATATGTGTCAGTCGTCTGTTGTGGTCCACTCAATGGGAAACGAGTGCCATCTTGTGTTAAAAGATAAAACTACGATCTCAATTGGATCTCAATACGATCTCATTAGTAGCACTAAGTAAGTAGTAAAATATGTCGAATATTAAAAATTGCACAGAAATCATTAAAAAAATATTTTGGAAACATTAAAGCCGCTCAGACAACAATATTTTATAATTCAAATATTACGACACTTGATATTTTACTGGTGATAATGGACTGTTTTTTAATCAGCGAAATGAAGTGACATTAGTTTTACAACTTGGTATATTAACAGTGTTTTATACACTTAGAGTATCCAAAAAATAATCCGAGCAAAGTTCGGTGGCCCAGCTAGTGTCACTTAATTTGTTAAGTTTGTTATATACCTCCTAATATTGTTTTGCATTGTGCGATTTTTCCGGAAGTTAGAGAGCGAGCGTTGCGATTGGTTGCCCTGCCGGTGGCGACTTGCAGGCAGACAACTGATCGCGTTCAACTGTCTATCCTGCTCTAACAACCGGGTTTTCAACATTAGCTGTCCTCTTCCAGCACGCTGAAAGCTGGCTAGTGCATAGCCTGATGACGTATTTCCGGCGCTCACGCCAGGTGTCCGAGGTCATCGACGTCGTCTTCAGTCAGTCGATCGTGCGATCTGCTGCTGTAAGCAGCTAAAGCTTGTACGTGTTGTTTTCGGACTGCGTAAGTGGCTTTTGATGTGATTTTAGATTACGCTGCGCTCATAACAGCTTGCATTGCTTATCGCTTGACGCTTATTGCTTCTCGTAACGCTTTACAGTTTCGAGAGTTCCGCGCGATGTGTCCCACCAGGAGACGCGGCGTCGCCGCCGCAGCCGCCGACGCCGACGGCAATGCAGTCCCCGTGCGTATATTTCTTAAACCATTTTCCATGTGATTATGGAATGCTTTCGGATTTCTGGAGGATTCGAGCTCTGGCTGCCGTGCGAGGGTGTACTTATATTTGCGTCTACTTCGTTACCGTAAATAATTAATTTCATCTTTTTTGTTAAATATCAAACTCTTAAGACTATTTTTATATATAAATAGACTTTTAATGAATATTATTTGATTCAGAGTATATTTTCTTTTTACAAATTTTTAATTGAAGTAAAATTATATTCTGAGGTATATACAATGGTTACATTTGGCGTACAACTAACTTTATTAATATAATATAGCACAGTTTTTAATTTTAATCGAGAAACGAAATCGTTAATTCCTTGAATTAAATCATTAGCAAAATAATAACTAAATAATTTTATTTGTGAGGTACTCGTAAAATCTTAACCTTTTTATCGATTTGATTTTTTTTTAGTTTTTGTCAATATTATAAGAAGGTTTTTATATATATAATATGTATATTTGTGCATGTGTATATTTTTATGTACATGATGATATATTTTTTATTACAATAGAACATTGATAAAAATTTGTAATCATTTAAATAATAACTAAACTATTTTCGCTTGACTCTCGTTAATACAAATTAGCGTAATTGTCTAGTATATATTTGACGACGCATATGTCGAGTGGCCCAGGTTCAAATCCCCACATTAGTGCAATTTGTTTTGAGTTTTTTTTTCTCTCTCTTTGTTTTTATCTATTTTTATTTTAGTATTTTTTTTATTTCTATGCTTTTCTTCAATTTGTTATTTAATTTTGTAACGTACTGCTGTTAAATCTATTACTTTAATTTTGTGGGCATTCAGTAACATTACCTATATACCTGTGTCAATTAATTACGTGTAATTTAACGCTCAGGTTCATTCACTTTGTTTGATCATGAATCTTAGACCTTCAATCCTTGATTTAGAGCAAAAGCTGAAGGCTGCACTCCTGAACTCAAGGCGTCAAAGAAATGTGTGATTGCCTTATAAGCGAGCTCGGTCACGAAACGGAAATTAGATCGGTTATATTAATGAATACAAAGTTAAAGTTAAAGGGCGAATAAGCCGAAATGGACGTAAAATGTAATGATCTAACTTATCAGCGCGACCGCTTGCATATAATGGTAAGCGAAATGGAGGACTGTAGCAATAAGTACAAGTAGTCACTGCTGCAGATTTAAGTGCTTCAAGAGGAGGTGCATATCTATAATATAAATATGGACAAATTGCAGCATGAACTGGATCTATGCAGAGCGAATGAAACCGTTAGATTTTGTGATTTGATGCTAGACCGTACTGCACAACTAGATAATCGGAAGCAATATTTCTTTTACTCAAGTAGTAGTAAAAAAATATATTTTTTTAATTGAATTAATTTATCAGACGTTCCAAAAAAATGATTAGACAATTAAACTTAAGTTACAAAAAAATTTATTACAAAAAGCAAAATATAGATTTACACAAATCTATAAATAATTATGAAACAAAATTATTCGAAAGAGATTCTGAGCCTCAAAGTCTGCAGGACCAAATGGGTCGCTTAAAAAATTAGCCCTTAAAGTTGTTAACTGTTTTATTATTGATAAAAACGAATTTATTGTTTGACAAATACACAATTAATTTATTTTTAAATCAATTAACATTCTTGTTTGCTATGCTCCATTTAAAAGTATTATAAAATTATAGATTAAATTTAAGTCATAGACACAAATTACGATGTACATCTTTCTTAATACATGTTATGTTTCTAGATTTTGAGACATTGCAAAACTTTGTTAAATTAAAAAAATGATGGCCCTCATGGGATGCAAGGTAGACGTGAAATATATATATATATATTAATATTAGGTTTCATAATGAATAAAATCTGTAACTAAAGATAAAATAAAATAAGGAAAAATTATAGCTGTTTTTATTTATTTTTTCTTTATTTATTAAAAAAATTATAATTTTTTTTTCATAATTTTAGAGTAAACAACATTGCAAACGGTATACGTGTCAAGTATAATATAATAGAATAGAAACATAGGAACGCAGCTTACACAAAGAAGTACCAAAGTGTTTACATACATACACATATAGAAAGGAGTCGAGAGCAGCCGCGTAGTGAGGTGCGTGACGACACGAATCGTCTGTCACGGCCTTCAAGTGGATTTTGCTGCCAAGGCCCGCCAATAGATGTTTCACATTAAAAAGAAAAAACAAATAAAAGGAATTATATCAATAATTTTCGTCAAAACAGACTTCTCTAACGGCCGACCGCCGCCCAGTGAGCGCACTCTGACATACTTTAATGTTGGTTGCAGGACGTCATTATGGCCGCCGCGCAGCGAGCCGAGGCGCGCGCGCAGACGCGGGCGCAGATACAGGCGCAGATAGAGGCGCAGGCCATAGATGAATATGGCGCAGGCGCTGGCACGGCTGCAGGCGCGACTGCGGGCACGGGCGGTGGCGCGGCGTCGTTACGCCCCTGTCGTTAACGCCGAAAATCCTACACAATCCTACTTTATCATTTTCGGTATAACTATCGTTCCCGTTTTTGCTGCACTGTTCGTTGCCGTTGCCCTTACATTCTATTTGTTAGGTATTCGTATAAGGCGCGCACTATGAACATATCGAAACAATGATTATATAAAATAAAATGAAACATAAAAATAAACATCGAGTTCAAGTGTCATATTCATTGAAATCAATACAATTTCTCAATAAAGTTTCTTTGTGTTTTTTCTTTGTTCTATAATAATGCAAAAACATGTCTTGTGTGGCAATTATGTGTATTGGGTAATCTATTCTAAGCATTATCATAAATAAAATATAATTTTATTTATGATAATGCTTAGATTATGCTTAGAAATATGATTATTTAAATATAAGTTTTTCAATAAAGTTTTGTTAACGAATCAAGCACTTCTTTCATTTCTTCATCTCTTATCTATACCACTATGTAACTCTATTGGCTCTGTCTATACATTTATTTTTTTCACCTGATTTTGTGATAGATTTTATGATGCAGTGATTCACGTTCTACAATTTTTTTTATTTTTGTCTGTCTGTCTGTATGTATGTCTTTTATAACTCAAGAACATCTCGGACGATCGAAATGAAATTCGGTATGCAATCATAAATGTAGTTGCGCACGTGGTAGGCCACCGTCTGTTGTTTTATTATGTGTCTGTTTGTCTGTCTGTGTGTGTTTTTATAGTGTAAGAACAGTTCGACTGATGATGATTAAAATTGGTATACAGTAAGAACATTTGATTTCGTAAATGATAAGCTATTGTTTTCCAGTTTTTCTGTTTGCCTGTCTGTACGTTTTTCTATAACTAAAAAGGTTTCACCGATGTTGATAAATTTGTGTACCGACAGTAAGAACATGTGAATGCGTAAATGATAGGCTACCGTCCGTCTATCTGTTTGTTGGCATGTATGAAGGTGTTTTTTTATAAATTATGTATAGCTATATTTTTCATTAGTGACTTTTTCAATATAAGTAAATAAAAGCATAAAGATACAATACAGAATATTTAGTTTATGTTCAATTAGACATGAGGTTCGGGGCATATGGTTGTTTTATATGTGACCTCTGACATATAACAGGGTTCAACTTAGGTCTAAATTACCTGTTTTATCAATTGAGATATATGATAAACATTGTACATGATTAGTCTGTAATTAATGGGCACCAACCGACAGCAAGTGCGGAAAAAGATACATAATCAAACTTAATGATGTTCACAATCAAATGTTGTACAAATAGATTAAGGTGGGTATACCTAATTCGAATATTGAACTGGCATCACTTCGCACGTATATTTGTTCTTGATCTCTCATCTGTGATGAAACCTAGGCAGGAGGCAGTGCAGGCACATATGTTAGAAGGAATGTTGCGGGCTGAGGCGCTTTTCGGTAGTAACTCTGTTCAAATCAAAACCGTGAGCGGTAGCGGAATCGATATTACAAACAAGATGAGAGAATCGTAAGTTGAAACCGGATGAGGACGCAATCGAGAACGGAACCATGATTGGAATCGAGTATGGAATTAAGATTAGAACCAACAGCGTGTTCGGAATAGAAATAAGGAACAGTGCCGAGGTCCAAAATCGAGCGGGGCTTTTTAACTTAGTCCGAGACCGGGTTCTGAATGAAAAGCGAGACTGCGATCAAAGTCAAAAGTGAGACAAATCGGTATCGAAATTAGGATTGGGATTGAGTTCGTAAAAGGACGATACATAAGATAAAGGAATGTGTTCAAGCTAGAAGAAGGCAGAAGCTAGTATAATATAAAAATAGTTTTGTGATCTATTCTAAGTCGTCCACATAAATTTATATAATCCGTATTAGTTAACTCTCAACAAATATTAAGTAATAAAGTGAAATGCATATTGCAAACGTAACCTACCGTTAACAAATTTCTATTAGTTAGACGTTGACTGAAAAATGATTACTGTGTGTTAATGTTTTTCGCATATATCGTATCATTAATCGGACACTGCATATCTTAGATAAGACCGAAAACTTATCTGAGGGCACGGCAGCCACCAAGTCGAGCAAAAGCAAACTGAGCTTAGCCGCACCGTCCTGTTCTCTAAGCCAATCGGCGCACTTCAGACCGCTGTGATCTAGTGAACAAGAGGACATCTATAACCAGCTAATTAATCTAAATTATTCATTATTTATAACTATAGTTCACGAACTATTGCTAGTGAAAAGTTCTTCAATTTTGTCAATGACACACTCACTATCATGGTTTCTTAGGTACATAATCAGTGTACTCGAAGAAACCATAGTAGATAACATAATTATTGTACGAAACCTTCTCCCGTGTAGTTCGACTGGCTTTTGTACGTAAATGTATACGGAGCGTACACATTCGGTCATAATTTATGTAAATGTCGTGAGCGATTCAAATGATAAAATTTTATCTAATCGTAAAAATGTAATGGTAAATCTCTCACTGCTATGTGCAAAACCTTGCGTTTTCAGTTGTTTTATTTACTACGATACAAACGAATTTGTGGCCTTGAAGAAAACATAGTAGATAACATATTAATCGTACGAATCTCTCTTTTTTGAAGTTCAACTAGCTTTTGTCCAGGTTTTTAATTATTATAAATGATCTGATAAATGGATACGGAGCGTACACATTTGGTCATAATTAATGTTTTATTATATTAATTTGGTCAATCACATCAAAAGTATCGAAGTGAGAACAATTTGGTTTAACTGCAATTAACATAATAAAACTGACTTCCAAACGAGTGGTACATTTATAAAATAATAACTTATTAAAAGTATTGCGTTATGAAGATCTCTAAAAAAATATGAATCAAAAGACGTGTGACATGGGCACTGCCAGCTGAAGACAAACTTGAGATTTACAAATATCACGTGTAGACGTCGTTAGATCGAGATTACTACCTAAGTGTTAATACACGATTATTTTCTTCTTACGACATCCGGAATATATGCGAATAATGGTACATTTAAGCTAAACTTTAATTGTAATAGGTTCATCTATTGTCTATTGCTAGGTATATTGTTGTGTCTTCTTGGCTGACACCGACTCCAAAAATAACAATAATCGTAACTACATTGTAATGTCGTAATAATTTGTTTGACTTTTAAGTAGTCTAATATTTTTCATTTCATTTTACATAGGAGAATTAAAAAAAATATTTTAATCATTGTTTGCTATTCATAGGTATGTGTTGAGATAAATTTGAAGTGGGTAGGTACCAAGCTATCCTCTTACGTGGTAAACACATAGATCGCACCTACACATTGACGTGTAAAAAAAGTAAGTTGATTATAGAATTGTAGAAGAATAAGCAATTATTCTTTTTACTTTTCAGTGCATATTAATTTGTTTTGGAATAGTTTTTGTTTTCAAGGTCGGTTTTTCTTGTTAACATTTTTATTTACTTTTTGATTTTAGTGAATCTGAAGTACACTAATTTGTATGAATATGGGTAGCTTACTAAACGTGCTGCTCATAGATCGCACCCTTACTGTAAGACGTTAAGGAATTCCATCGGTCATCATATTCGACTTAGACAATTACTTGACCGTAACGACGTTACGGTAGGTGACTCAAATATTGGGGATTCGGCCGAATATTGTTAATTTGCTCCTAAGAATTGAAGAGTTCCGTTACTTTGTCATAGATTCCACAATCAGAACCTAACCAAACTCTCATCAAACTAGCCTTGAAGTAAATCCTTTTCAATAAAAAAAGAATCCTCGAAATCGGTTGGCATGATATTGAGTTATTCGTCCATTTGTCGCGCACATACTTAATGCAAATTTAAGATTTATATGATTTTCTCATGGATGCCATTGTCAGAACTGAATCAAATTGAAATGGGACCACATAGGAAACACCAGCTTTCAAATGAAGAAAGAAATCAAAATGTCCACCCAGTCGAAAGTTCTGAGGTAAAAACATAAAAAAATATAGTCGAATTGAGATCGTCCTCCTTTTTAATTTTGAAGTCGGTTAAAAATAAACAAGTTTGGACATTTCTCGAGCTTCTTTGGCAGTGTCACAACGAAAACCCGATAGCTTTTTTGTTTTGGCTCAATTCACAACCATAATTAAACGTGGCTTCACCATTTAATCCAGAAACAAAATTACTGTTTATGACTCGGAAAAGACCATCATCTCCAACCCCTAAAAATTTAAGGCCAGTCATTTTTATAAAAAGATATCGGGCTCTCTTTTATGGGATAGTAAAGATTGAAGGAGTATTAATACGAAACATTATTATAGAAACAAAAATGTAAGCATGTAAAATGTATTGAAATCTATTATTAATTGTTAAAGAAATTAGTAATAACTCAAAAATGCATATGACAACCATGTAATATAAAAATACTACAAAGAACTACTCAAAACGTCTATATATTTTTATTTGCAATTAACCACGTTGGAAGTGAAAAAATAAAATTTATTAATCCTTAAAAGTAGTTTTGTAGCTCTCACGGTTATAATTACAATAAGAAAGTTGTAAAATAAGTGAAAACGGATAGAGAACTAGGTTTTATTCAAACTTTAAATTACATATATGTATATATATTTGACATCGGTGTGTATAAATAGTAACAATTTGTTTATCCAAGCATTAGTTTAAAACTGCTGATTTCATCGATATACGATTTGACAATTTAACGCAAAATCGTTTGAAAATAATTTAAGGCTATTTAGTTTTTGTATGACCCTTCACTACTTTTCTATTTGCTTTGATAACATACAATACCTAGCAAAGCGGACGAGGACCGCTGGATATAATGGTTAATATATGTATATCTCGTCACATAAATACCAGACACTATGCGTGTGATTGAGCATTGAGTTCTACTACGTAATTATCAATAAAATGCATTTACAACTAGATACAAACTATTGAGGGTTCGTATTTTAAAATAGGAAACCGACCATTTACGGTGAACCATCAGTCTTTCGATGCATGCGCGTGTCACGGCTGTTTGCAATTGCCGAAATCATTTGCCCACCCCTAGTTTTAGTTTTTGACCCGTGTTCAAAAACATGGGAAATGTTACTGCCATCTTTTGCTTTCTAAATATTCTCTAGCTAAACAACCTCTGAAATATTTCGTAATTAAGTATGAAGAAGGTACTTACACATATATTGCAGGAAAAAAAAAAGCGTTTTACTAAATGTTAAATTTTTAGTTTAAAAAAATTCATTAGTAAAGTGCTAATGAGCTAACCAATTTATTTTTAAATAGTCTATGGTACTGAACTCATAAGAGGCGTGAATGTGACACGGCAGCCTAATTTTGACGTGACAACGTCTAATAAATTGGTTTGCCGGGTGACACTTCAAGAAACTGCGTTACGCTCCGCTCACGTTATGCGCTCACAATGAGAGCGAGTGAGAGGCACGCGTCCCTTCCACTCGGGCATGGTTAGCCCGCCTAAGAGCGAGAGAGACAGACATAAAAGTGAAAGGCACGCGTCCTTTCCACTCAGATAGGAACAAGTTAAGTTGTAAACGCTGTTTCATTGTACAAATGTATTGCAAGTTATTGTATGTATATTTGTATATAAATACGTATGTATGTGTAAAGGTAAAAATAAAATTTTGTTAATATGAAATTCAAGTGCGAGATTCTTTGTATAAATTAATGTTTTAAATATAATTCTTTGTATAAATAAATGTTTTAAATTGTTACTATTATTTCATCCTTCTTCCTACTATACGAATGAATATTCACATTAAAATGATTTTACCACTCAAAATCGTTGTCACGTAAAACTTTCATACGTATACCGACTTTACAGGCAACCAATTTTTTTTAATATCGTAGTCCTAATCATAAAATCATTCATATTTAATACATAGAGCGACATCTGGCCATGTCATGAAGCATTTAGGTATCTGTGTTTGTGTGTGTTATAAAATAAACTTATATAAATTTCATGGACGCAGGCGCAACTAATTTGCAACTGACGTATCGAAAAGCCAATAGCCTTATTTTTCCTTTTCAATGTGAGAGGCACGGTGAAATTGGTTTGCTAACAGGTTTATTTCAAATAAGCTAAATCAGAGCATAATGTTTGTGACGTTCGCACAAAAACAATTTGCAAAGTTTCGTTTTAACATTTGCGAACGATGAAGATTCAATTAAAATTTCACAATCCAACTTTTATGGTGTTTTGAATTGTATTTAGTAAATCCATTATCGATTGGGAAGTTCGTAACTCAGTCTGGGTAACCTTATGTACCTCATTTTGCGTGGGTGCCACCGTGTGGATATTATTGTGTATATTTTTCACGTTCTTTCTTAACTTTTATGGTAAAGATTAAAATTATTGATTTTAAAAGTATTCGTTACAGAGATCCTTTACATAATCAGATTACTGCATCTATATATTTAATTTCATCTAAAGCCATTCAGTATTTTTTGCATCATCTACGAAGAAACTGCTATTCAAGCAGACCAAGAAAATAACTTCTTTTATATTAGTTTTTCCCGCAGCTTCGTGCGCTTAGACGGAAAATCCAGACTGAGATTTTAATTAAAACCTTGATCCTGAACCAGATCCTGATCCAGAAACCATTCATTAATAGTTTCGATATTGATCCTATTCCTAATTCAGTACCTCTCTTTTTCTTACCTTTTGTCTCTCACAAGTTGCCATTTTCATTCTTGCTTAGGCTCCCAATTTCCCTTTCCCTCACTTTCTCATTCCATACTTTCCTTTCTCTCCTGCTCCTTTTCTCGAGGCTTATCTTCCTCTAGATTCCTCCCTTGTCTAAGCAAAGCGAGCAACGTGACGTCGTGTGTGACGTTCAATATCAGACATCAATTCCATCAATTAGGACTTACAAGAATACGAAATAAACGGACAATTGCTGCATTTTAAGTGATGTTGTATTGTATCTGCGTGCAAAATTTTATTAAAACAATTGAGCCATTAGTTCTTTTGATTAGATTTTTAAACGAAAATAGTTACTGCGGCTCACCGTTAAAGAGATGCTATCGAGGACTTTTTTTATAAGTAGGTCTCATAAAATTTATAATTCCATAATACATTAGTTTGACGATGTAAGTTTTCTTTTCTATTTTTTGTATACATTAACCCAGACTTCAGAATGGCAAACCTCATGGCATCCGAGAAAACATCACGGACACCCTCCTGTCCACCTCCCCCAACCTATAAATTTTATTCATAGTTCAAGAGGTAACTAAAATTGATTTCTTTGTGTTTGAATGCCAATAGGCGTGCGATAATAGGTATTTTCAATATTACTTGGCCACCGCACGTCCGATTGGCTCACAGTAAATATTCATATATTAATAAAAATGGAATCGATAGGTGTAAGAATGTTGAAAGATCGGCCAAGGTATTCGAGAGATATCCCAGATCGAACATCTTTATAGAATGAAAATGTTTAACTCGGAGACGTACCGCTTCGTTTGTTGGGTAATTGCTTATTAATCCAATAAATTGTTCACTTTGGGTGCTTGGTTCTCATGGACACGGAGTGCATGTCTGAAAACCTTATAGAGAATCTAAGAACCCAACGAACCTGTGATAATATAACTCTCATTGTTTAGCCAGTTTTAGTAATGTAAAAGTCTTAAAAGAGTTTTTACAACATTATTAAAATACATAAAATTTAGGTATCTATTATCCTCTTATAAACTATAAATATAAACACAGAAACCTTTTGTGATAGATTTTCTAAATCATGGTGTTTTCAATTTTCATTTAAAATCCTATTTTGATTGTAATTTAGATTTATAAAACTTATCTGAGCCTATTGCACATCTTAAAAAACTAAGCATACAAACAGACAAATAAAATAGTTACACTATTTTTATATAATAAAATTGTATTTGTCTTCTGTGTGAAGCTAATATGAAAACGTGTTCGAAAGACTAAAAATTTATGTTATGTATTGTAGTTATTCCTAACCCCTTTGATTAGTATTTATGGTGTTTATTCCGGGTCATCAAAAGAATTCCACTTTCATCAAGGTAAATTAAATATTAACGTAGTCAGGGTAAACCTGATGTTTTAAGCGGCTCCGGACAATGCATCGCCCCGGGGATCTGCTGGTCTTTTGAGGGCGGACGACCCTTAGGGCATCCACCATCCCTCGAATACAAACGGACACGTGCCAAATTAACTGAATAATGAGAATTCACCTTCCTTTTTTTCTGTCAAAGCCTTTGCCCTTTCTGTATGAAATATAAATAAATTAATTATCAAATGAATCGAGGATATAAATAAATCAAAGAAAATATTACATTCCTTTTAAAGACCTCTAATTTTTCATAATAACAGTTCTATTAAATAAACATGATATTATTACATATTTTAATTGAAATTTTATTATTAGTATTCACGATATATGAAGTGTATATAGTCTCCATATATAGAATTTTATATAGTCTGTTTTTATTATACATTGCTATATTAACCAGTAATTGAAATGAAATAACTGTGGTTCTCCTTTTTAACTGTGTTTTGTGTTCACGAAATTTATTTGTTTCTTCGGTTATAACATTGTAAACAACTTTATTGATTTTCGTTGCCTTTTTTTTTTGTAGAAAATTCATTTTTATCATATGTCTTTATGAAATAAAAGCTGACTGACCCATCAATGCTTAAATGAAACAATTGTGTTTAGAAGTTTGTAATGTTGTACATATCTTACGTTTATAAATAAACCGAACATTGAATAGGTTTTTGGAAGTTACATCTTTAAATAGGTGAAATTTTGTATAGATGAATTGTTAGATTTGAAGTTCCAATCATGAAAATCGATACATGAGGTATTCTTTTTAAACAAAAGACACTGATTATAGGATTTGTGAAAATTAAAATTTAGAAGGAGAAAGGCAGTGATCGAAAATTTGTAGGGGAGACCTTTTAGTTTCTAAGTTAGGATCATACAAATGATTGTTTGAGGTGTTACTTACATGTAAAAAATTGTCGTGTTTCAGTGTTTTTGGAAAATCCATCCTCTGAAACGGTGAAATAAAGGTGAAAGTTTGAATGAGAACTTAATTAGTTTTGAAATTATATTATATTTATTTTTCAAGGCTTATAGACACTGTAATATATTATTACTTTAAGTGAGCAATTCTTGTACCCTCAGAAACGGTTTTAACACTTTCGGTGTAAAGTTTTATTTTTGTATTGTGTTTCAAATTTCTTTACATGTGTCATCCAAGGAAAAACAGGGTAAAAAAATCTGTTTTCAAATGTTGATTTATAGAACTTCATCTCAAATGATTTTTAAGACAATCAGAGTGATCCTATGCTGTCAGATTTCAAGAAAATATTACACTGCATGTAATAAATTACAGATAGCAACTATATGCATCATATTACGTACTTATCTAAAAATATTTTTAGAAATGAACATAAGTAACTTTTCTCGTAGGAAGCTAATCATTTTCCCACAGCAAACTGAAAGACAGCGGAGCTAAGCTCAGTTGCCTAGGAACAATGAAATTTTAGATAAATAAGAGGGCTGTCTAAATATTATGAAATTCAGTTGTTTGGTACTCGAAGAAAATAACTGAATAAATAGAAGGTCATAGAAGAGGGTTAAAATGTAGACATTAGAAACATATTGAGTTTTTAGAAATGCATAATGCAAGGGTGTTTTTGATGAGGTAGAAAAGTGTGTAAAATTGAGTAAAAGCAAAATGTGAGAATCATCAAATTCAAAGCGAGTATTTTATTAAAAATGCTTTATTAATAGTTTGCGATCGCTATTAAGCGATCAAAGCTACAATATGCTAATAAATGGTATAAGTAAATATGGCGATTTGGGAGTGGAGCAGGGAACGGAGATGGGAATGGAATGCGATCTGAAAACGAGATCCAACTTTTGAAATTGTAATTGAGCGAAACCAGATTCCAAGTTGTGTTTTGAGAATACTTTTTAATTGATTTTCATTAATCATTATCAAGAGTCCAGTGAACATAAATAATGTTGTTCTTTAACCATATCCACCTATGATATTAACACGTATGTTTTAAGGCACGACGAGCGTTCGTACGAGCATATTCGTACGATTTTAAAATTTCACTGTCTTCATTTTAGTCTAATGCGCCAAAAAATTATAATCCATTAAAATGAAAATTTTTATAATTTTATGAAATACTTAAAGAGTAACATCACATAGAAGTTCTTTTTAAGGATATAAACATTTTATTTGAAGAATCTAATATAGAATTTGTTTCGAAACATTGCCGTTGGAATTTCGTTTCACAGTCGTGACGAGTGCCATTGAATATTGCACGTTACCAAACATACTATATATGTAACATGTTGTTCGCGACGATATATTTACGAAATAATTAACTCAAATTATTTTATTTAAAATTATGTATTTAATTTTCTAGTCTTAAAATTATTGTAACACGTACATAACACTTTTATCAAAATATAGAGAGATAAATATAAAGAGCGACGGTATGGCGAAGTGGGTCGCATGCAATAACATGTAGTATCACAGCATCTAGACGCGCTCTCTGAATTTGCATATATATCGTGACACTATTGCTAAAATGTATGATTCTTTTTTCGATTTATTTAATTCTTACTACTATCGATAAATAGTAAAATTAATGAGAACTCCTTCGCATTACCAGCATGTAGAAGAAAAACAGGTTCATTTGGCTGCCACGCTGAATTTCTTTGAAATATATTCTCAATATGTGTGCTAAAATATATATAAACTGCACCATGTCTTCATAATGTCAAGGAATGAAGTTGATCCATACAATAAAGTAGCTCAGTTGTTTATAAGGAGTTGGTACTGCAGTTCATCAGTTAGAAACGAGAAAAATGCTTTATAAATCTCAAAGTGTTAGTTCAGATGGAAGTTTTTCCGCATCCTAAGTTTTTCGAAACCGGTTTAACTTTATCATTTAAGTAACCTCAAAATGTGTATGGTATATGTCAACAGCTAAGACTTTAAATTCCGTTATTAGCATTATAACGTAAGTTTCGGCGCCTTTAAAAAAGATTTATATTAAATAGTATTTTTGAACAGCAATCAATGATGGTTTGATTGTTATGAATTGCAACAAGTCTACCATATTTCTACATTCATTTCAAGACTTATTTGTAACTTTATTGAACTCTCTGTTATATGGTTATTTTTATTTTTTCTTATTCGTGGATAAAAATTTTACATGTATAAATAAATAGCAATATAACGTAAACGCATAAAGTATTTTTTATAATATCTATTTTTATTATGGTGACAACAAAATACGAACCAGAAACAACTAGTAATAATTAAAACACGTTTGTTGTCAAAGGTTATATATAACTTCAACATTTAAAAATAGTCTGAATCCCTGCTGAATCTTATAGATTGTTTATCGTTTATTAATTCTTTAACTCATTTAATTATATATATATATATATATATATATATATATATATATATATATATATATATATATATATAGGGATAATATTGTGCCATGTAATGGTGTTACAAACCACTTAAAGTAGACGGGCGTACTTAGCTGTATTATTAGGTATATTATTTCTTTCAATAGTGAATAATAGACAGACACCTTTTCACAATATACGCGTGGATGCACTGAAAGCAAAGAGAAAGTGAAATAATAAGATATCCCGATAATATGGGAGGCCATGAACTTTTACCGGCGACCTATGCCTGTGCCGAAACGGCCCGCACGTTTTCGTGCATTATTGAAGAGTTAAGATCCCCTCCACCCCGTCAACTTCTGGGAAATCTCAATTCTTGAGGAGTTTCGCCTCCCCTTCAGTGGCCGTCTACGGACCGAGTGGTAGGGACGTGCACAAAGATTTCAGATAGGGAATGCAGAGTTAAAAACCTATCAGTTTTAGCATTGCTTCGGTAGGTTGCCCACCGATGCTGGCTTTCTACACTGTATGACTCTCACTGTACGACACATTCTTCTGAAAAATTCATACAATAAGAAGAAACGTTTTGATAAGCAAGTAGGTTTGGACACTCGTCCAAAACATTGTCTATAATCTCGTAAAATACACGCTTGAAATACTGTCGTACATTATAAATATCGGTTTTTCTTTTAGGTCGGTCGCAATTGGATTACAAAATAATTATAGTTGATATGAAATCTAGTTTTCCATAGTTTCACGATAAATTTTCAAGCTCTTTACTTTTATGGACAAAGTAAACAATGTCAATGTAAATATTTCACTATATGAAATTATATAAAATTTTTATACAAAATGTCTGTCTCAGAAAATACTGCTGAAAACGTATTAAAAAAAATAACTTCAAATTTCCTTCCATTTGCAATAGATTAATCATTTCCTCAAAGAATATCGTCGAAAAAGTCACAGATTTTAATTTGTTTCTAAACACTTTTCCAATAGGAAATTTCCAAGGAAATTTGTATTTCCTTGTTTTAATTAATTTACTAAAGACAATCAATCAATTGCCCTAACAAAAACAAATATAAAGCATGGTGATAAAACTCTGTAATTTCGATACAGCCGGGATAGAAACTCTGATTCTCAAATCTAAACACACGAATAAATTTTCACGTACACACACTTTTGCCGTGTCTACACGTAGAATAACGAACCCCATTAATTTGAAACTTAGGCACCATCTTATTGTGTCCTCGGTTGTAAGCGGCACTAACGCAGCCTGCCAGCGATGCATACGTTGAATCGTATGAATTGTCGCGTTTGTTCGTTGTGCAAGTTAGCTTTCAAAATACTAATAAATAGCTTGATGTAATCAGAATAATAATACAGAAAAATAATTTAGTAGTGTAATTTTTTACGAGTTACATTTATTTATCTTTTAGGGGCATTTATGTGTGGCTACAGGTAAGCCAGCTTTTTTGCATTTATGAAATGCACGCGCCGTCCGAATGGTATATGAACGGCGATGTTGTAAAAATTGAGATCATTCTCATATTATTGCACGATTGTATATCGCAATTGCGTATGAACATCGTCCAGCAATTGTTAACGTGTACGATTGACATTAAATTAAATTTTTATCTAATCATAACACATATAAAAAAAATTTTTTAGCAAAATCTTTTCTAAATAGGGATAGTTGCTTTACACAAGAATATACATACGATAAAAAAAAACTGATTGTATACGATTACGTTTCTAATGTTTTCATTATGATTTTTTTTAGGGACGTATAAACGTGTCGTACCTATTTAGTGTGTTAATTTTATTTTTTCTAATAACGCAATTAAAATTTATAACTCTCTGAGATATTTTTAAATACGTGAAATATTTATTTACGGAGTATAGTTAATAATTTTTAATTTTATCGGGTATTTGTATCGCTTTTATTTCATTTTGCGTAATACTATTCGTCGATATTACTTCATGTTAACAATCGAATGGTGATTTGGTGAATTTCGAAGATTACTTTTTACAATGAAATAAGATTTAGTGATTATTTGTGAGTGTTAAACGGCTAAATCCAACTTTATTCATTTAACAAGATGTAAATTATATGTATTTACATCGAATTCATTAACAATATACAATTAATAAAAATATTAATAAAATAAAACCAATATTTATTAAATAAATATTATTAACATTTACTTAAATTTAACATTACCTAAAAGAATAGAAATAACGGGTTTTTGCAGATGGGGTTGCAGAATTGCGCGGAAAAATGTTCGAGAATATCAGATGGAGATATTCCCGGCGTGTGTAAATAAAAGATATGTAACGAAAGCACAATAATGTACAATAATAATGTATTATTCCTTTGAAAAATAGTCTTGATAGTAGTAATTTTGCGTCTCCGCTGAGATATTTCATAGTATTTACGAGGAGAATATCGAGTATATGAGAAATTAGAGAGTCAGTGGTCACCGCCGTCCATGGACACTTGCAACCGCAGAACTGTCACCTGTAAGTTACCGGCTTTTTAGACAGGAATATGATAACTCATGAAGGTAGGGTGGGGAGGAAAGTGGGTTCATTGAGGGGGAAGCGGGGTGTTGTAGAGGAAAATGAGCCATCGAAACTCTGAATCACTGGACGAAATGGAACAGCAAAGCTATTACTTCACATCTGTATTCTATGAAAGCGTGGTATTTTATCGGTTAAGCAGCATATTGACGTGCTAAACGTCATCATTCTTCTATAAATTGAAGTTCTTATCCATAGAGTCCATTGGCCTAATATCCTGATAATGGGAAAATTCGTCAACGAGTTTTCAACTAGAGTTAAATTAAGCCATTTTATTGCTGCCTAACGTGTGGCAAGACCCAGAACACGTTAAGCTGTCGGCCTTGTGTTGTGTCACCGCGTTGGTAGACCAGCGTGGAGGAGTCATGGTCCTCCCAAGTCTCTCAAGCTTCAAGGCATGATTGCGGAAGATTAATTAAAAAAAATAAAAGGTTTCCCACAGTGGGATGATAAGAACCGCCACAATAAAGCCAACTATATTATACGAGAACCGTCATCAAAATACCAATTTTGGAAAGAAATTTTGGTGTTTTACTTGCCAAGCTTGAATGATATTTTATAAGCATAAGTAAAGTGTAACGAATTGTCCCATTGGGACGTATTTCGAATTACAGCTACAACGTTCATTTACCGGTTAACGAATAACATATTATTTGTGTTCCAAACCCCGGATTTGTATGTATGTGTGTATGAATGCGCGCACTTACATTTCACTCTATAGTCAAACAACACATAGAAAATGAACTGTGTTTGTCTATGGTAGTAATCGTGCACTTTCCATCGTGCACTATGGGGTTACGCGTCTATAGCTGTAGAATGTGGAAGATATAAGAGTTGTAATTGATCGATTGCAAGAATATATGACTGCCATATAAAGAAGTTCGATTTCTTTAAATATAGTTCTAGAACATCAAAGAAAGTTCTATAATATTTTATAATATCGTTGGGAAAAGTGAAAAACGAGATATTTTTAAATGTTGCTCTGTTTCGCGGTATCCGTGAAATTGTGAGATAATCACATTGTTGCTATGTTGTTGGTTCTCGACAACAAATTGCACTACATGACATAAACTCAGATCAGCACTATTTAAATAAGGGCTTATTTGAATTTTACAATCCATCGATTTATTGTTGAATATGAACATCACCCACGTCTACCGCGGAAAGTTGAACACTCTGGAAAGCTTTCGAAATTTATTTACGAATCGTTTTCTTAGTATTTTCCTTTTGCTTGAATTATGGCTAAACAAACTTTCATAACCTTCAATTTCAAGCGAAACGGGCGCGTGAACGCTACTTTAATTACTGACACCCGTTTATAGAAACGCGACGGTGACGGGAGCGACTCGGTTCCTCGCTGGAAGCTGACCTGTGGCGAAATGAGGCGCATTTCGAGGTGGGTGAAGCGTTCGGACTTAGTCGAGATAGTAGATTTTCTGGGCGGCGTCTGTATCTCAACTTGTTAAGCGTTTGGCTTTTTAGTGTTGAGCGTTTTGATGATTCCAAAACAACAAGTTGCTTCATCCGATTCTCCTTGTTTTGACGCAGGACAGGAGGTTTCTATATTCGTTATAATTTCCTATATGGAGAAAAACACTGACGCACTGAATAGTTTTACTTTTACAGGACTTATGAAAATGTAGACAGAACGTCAAGTGTGTCTCACGGAGTATGGCTTATACAACACAGTTTCCAACACATAATGAGTAGTTTGAAGAATAAAAAATTGTTTTCACTTGTGATTTGTCGGGAATTCAACCTACGTTTGAAAGCAACACTTAGGTCATTCGGCATATGTGTAAGTAACGTCTCTGATCACCCCAATGCTCAACCTGGTATTTTTCCTTTATTCCACTAAAAGTTCGATATACATTGTTAGATATAATAAAGATTGGCTCGTTATCTACAGAATATGAAATCTAACAATAATCTAAAAGTCGAATAAAGAGATCAATTTGAAAGCATCAGAATGTTAAGAAAATATAGGAAAATATAATGAAATAAATATTCGCACATTCGGAATAAAAAGTCATTGTGCGAGGTGTTGGTGAAGTCTAGAAATTTGTAATAAGCTGTAAGCCTTGAGGCTGGTTGCCCATGAGCGTACCTAGGGAGCCATAAGTTATGCGAAGAGGTATCCAAGGCGAGAATAATTTGTGATAGGAGATATTAAGAAGTATTCCGCCGTTCGAGTGTTAAACTTTCATCATTCCAGGTATAGGAAGCCTTGGAGTGGATGCGCAGGAAATTCTCTAAAACGTCATTTGAGTAAGCACCTTTGCCATATTGAGCAAATTTGTTCCTCAAATTTTTAGTATTAATATATATATAAAACGCGTACTGTTGAAAGTGCCCAATTTAAATAAATTTTCTTAATTATTCCAGACTTTCAAGAAAACAGACAAATATACATAAATATATTTTTCAACGTCTTTTTTTTTGAGAGCTGAAATGCTACATTCGTTTAAAGTTACTTTTTTAAGATTTGTGAAAATAGGTGTTAATGTACTTACAACAATATATGATTATCGAATTTGTTTGTCGTAGATAGTATAAAAGTACCTATATTTTATAAAAACAACTTTCAAAGATTACTTGATGAAGATTTTAAAGATTCGTGAATTTATTTTTTTTATTAGTGAATTTGATCGTCTTTTAATACGGAAACTTAAGCATGTCGTATATATTTTGACTTCTTTAAATTTTAATCTCATAAGCGAAAAATACCGCTAAAGTATCAAAAACTTTATTTACATTGAATAACATTGAGATACAGTATTTTTTGTTTTTCACGTTCTGTGCCATAGATATTGTATAGCAAATACAAGAAAAATCGACTGCCACTAACACTACACACGCTATAAGCCCCAGTGGATGTGGATATAAGCAAAGTTTTCTTATTTGCCGCTATAAGTAACTACTTTGGGGGCGATATGCCCACACTTTACGAGTGCACATGCCTGATGAGCAAACGCGCTATATATAAATATATTTATATGTGTTCCAAAATATATATTTATGCTTGTAGTCGTTTGCTTCTCGAACCAGTTCAGGCATCGAAAAGTATTTAATTATTGAGATATTAGTAAGACACTTCTAAAAAAGACAAGACATAGATTTAATAATATACATAATAATATTAAGATAAAACTTGATACATTTATACCATGTAAACGTAAATCCTAATGAACGCTACTTCCAAATATTATCGTAGTCTGATACAGCTGCTTTGTGAACTTCCCTGAACTTACTTCTCGTAGTTTTCTGCTCTTTATTTTATATACGAAGCTAAATACCCTACCGAATCACTTCAAAGTGAATTATGGCGAAACAAGCTGTTTGATAAATTTTTTGCTTGTTTACCTCAGAAAAATTTTAGGAAATGTAAAATCGTAAAATTTTGCTTAGTAACACTTAAAGACTTTTTCTACACGTAATATGATTAAATAATTTGCAATCTCAGTATGACTCTATATTACTTAAAAATGTATTTGAAAGAAATTTGCAAGAAAGAAAATTTTGGAATCTAGTTTTCGTTATTTGAATAATATTCTAAAATGAATAAAAGAACTACATAAGTCTTAATTTTTTAATATGCTGTAATATAGAATGTATGAAATATGTTATTGGATCAAAAACTAGATCTAATTTTATTAGATCTAGTTTTTGCAGCCATCAATGTCCATATTGTTTTAAACTATTGCATAGCTTCTATCGCGAGCCGAGACCGAATCCAGAAATTCCATAACGACGAAAATAACCTAACACCCCCCACTCCGACCGGCACAGCGGTGATACTTTTTGTTTTTGCCATCTATCGATGAACAGCAGAACTTTTAATGACTTTTTGAAATATCACGCTTGTCTCTTTAATTTAGCAACTCGCCTCTAGGTGGCATTGGTTGTATCGGCGTTACTGCGCATGCGTAATCCTCCTCTTCGCCCGCAATCTGGCGACTCATGCCTGATTAGAGCTTCGGCGTTAGGGCTCCTCCTCAAAAAATACTGCATAAATAAAATAAATAAATAATTGTAAATGCATAAGTTGATAAAAATACTATGCAATACCTTTACCGCGGCAGTCCCCGAGTGCCACACGTGTTTTTGTTTGTATTTGTACATTCCTTAGTGTATGTTTGTTTTAAAATATTTTTACATTAAATTTATTGGATTCTTTATCTTTTTCAACTCTTTTTACTGTTCAAAGTTTCTTAATATTTATGATTTATTTTAATTACAAATCGTCCGTTAAAGTTCCTAAGCAAATGTCAATTGACAATGATTTAAATTATAGATCTTATAATGATTTAAGTAAGATCGTATTCTAACTATTTACTTAGTAGTTTTCGCCCGCAGCTACGCCCGCGAGGACATTGAACGAAATCCTACATCGTCTGCATTGATCAATCACATGGGCAACCACGATCCTATATTGTTCGATTCAATCCTGGCCCCGCTTCTGACTTCGATTTTGGTCTAGATTTTGTTTTTGTTCAAATAATGCTTAACGTAAAAAAATTGGTTGTCTGTAAACTCGTTTTACGAGCGATAATTTTACGTGATAACGTCATAAGAAAAAATTGAAGAAAAATTGCATACTTTATGATTGAATTGAATTATTATCCCTTGTCGCAATTGTTGTTGTAATAAACTATAGAAACTACATTAACTTTTCCCTTCACTTTATATACAGTTGACAAAACAGTTCAAGTGTAGGTTGTGTGCGGCCGCTGTCTCTCTTCTACTCAGACGCATCGGCCGATGGAGTGGAAGAGAGATCGCTCTTTGCGCGCTCTCGCTCGCATACTCGGCTCAGGCGGAACACGACAATGAGTAATGCTTTTTCGTGCTTGCAGCCGGCGTTCATCGATTTACAAGACGTTATGACGTCAAAAATAACAGTAAAACGCGATAAAAGCTATTTCATGTGTTACTCCGAAGGATAAACTATTATTTTGTTAAACTTTATCGACTTATGCCCAAATTTTTAACGAACATGCATAGAAAAACAGACGACAGTTCTAAAAAACCATTGAAATGAGTTCTAACAGCGTTTATAATACTCTACAGAGTAGTCATTCTCATATATTTTTAATGTATAATTTTTTTCTCCCTATCTACTGTTTTACTATACGTATAGATTATTAAGAATACTCCAAGACGATAATTTAATATACCATTTATTTGTTAGTGTTATCGGTATCGGATCTAATAGACGAATATACAACATTTAAGTTTAAATTAAGATTTCGCGTATGAGTAGACCACAAGTAGGATGTAAGTACTTATAGGTCCGCATCAGAACCTTTCAACTTAAATGTCACGTAGTACCATGCATATGATGCGCAAAGTTTTAGCGTTCCGTCAACAACTTTTATCGCGTAACTACTCAACTTTCGTGTCGTAACCTATGAGAAGGGGCGGTGAAGGGGAGGAGGGAGGAGTTATTACAAATCTTTCGCCTTTGCCCTTCAAAGAGCTTCGCATTCACTGAAAGTGTGTTCGCCACGTGACACAATCATAGCCAACAACTGTAACGTATAATACCTCGTTAAATATTTCGATATCGATATTATACGATATCGAAGAGGACACCCTTTAGTATGGTGATTGAGTGCGTCAGTTCTTGTTTGAATGATTAAATTTGCATACAGGAAAATCCGTATTCATAAGTAAAATTTATTTAAACATGAACATAAACGGAAAACGTGCGCTATCATTAGAAAAAGACCGCCTGAAAACACTCAAATGGACAGATGAGGTCGCCAATAAAATAAACTTAAAGGGAGATGCTCGATTGTGTTCAGTGATATGTATCGAATAATATGACTAAATAATGTGGTAGAAGTAAAAAAGTGACACACAACGAATAAAAAACTGAACATATCCACTAACACTTGTTCAACTCGTCCGTATTAAATTTGAAAATAATGAAAATGAATACAAAACCCAGAAGAATTTATTTCGAATCCTCCTTTCATTTTACGGTTTTCTATAATTATCACATAGAAATCTGCCTGCAAATATAGTGAGATGTACAATAAGCGGGACGTCTGGTGTACACAAGTATTTTGTCGCGCGGGTTGACATTGCTGTCCCTCGGCTGAAGGCCATAACTCAACGTCCGCTGGTGTGTCGCGATGTCGTTCATTCGTGTTTGTACAGCCAAACGGGCGAAATTACTAAAACTTTGCATTGCAAATAAAAACGATTGTTTCGACTAAATAACGCTCCTGTGAAGTTGGACGATTTCACGTAACAGCGGCGACAACTATTATTCCTTTCGTCAAAAATTAAAGGGTATAGGCGGGATGAAGAGAAATTTTGCGGTTGTGTTGATTGATATTGTGTTACGTCGTAAAACATTTTACATTTTCCGAAAACCGATGTCGACGGAGAAATGAAAACGGTTATTTTGCTATTTTAATGGAAATGAAACAAAGAAAAAATCATAAAACGTAATAATAAAGCTAGAATTCTGGATCGGTTCAAATTCAATACATTGCCACAGCCCGGATTCAGGCACTGGGTTTTTGTGTAAGGCGGTCTCTTGCACTAAAAATGGTATGGAATATAACTTGACTGTTACATATAGAAACCGTATACAATGCCATAATATTGAACAATAAAAGCATGACAAAATTAAATAAGTAAATTCCCTCGTAGAGCGCTATTTAGAAGTTACAAGTATAGTTAATAACTTATAAGTTATATTAAGAAGTTAAAAGTTATAAGTAAAATTTAGTTTATTAACTATTATTAGAACTTATATTATTGATATAACTATTAAATTATTAGTGTTATATACACTAGATACATTTTTTTTTTTGCTTAAGCTTATCAATCGTTGTTTTCATTCTCTAAACATATGTTCTATTTATAGGACAACTAGGTAGACATATCTCAAGAAAACTGGTAGGGGATTTTTGATAGAAGACGTAGAGTTCATGTATACAAAATTAAATACTTTTTATTTTCTAATTTACTCTCAAATGTGACCCTCATATTCAAAACTCATTTATTCACATTTGGAACACAGACCTACATATGTATCCCTACCAAATATACACTTAAGCGGTCCACTAGACTTAGAGCAATTGGCTGTGACAAACGGAGACAGACACACGAGTAATCCTAAAAGTAATTAATTAAATGACACTCCATAGTTTGCACAATTCAAGATTTTAAAATATTTAATGCGTCTGATAGGTGTAGATCAAAGAAAAGAAATACACAAAAAATCATTCTAAATTAAATTATTAAAATAAAAGAGTAACATAAAGTACAGATTAAAAAACAAAGTTGTTTTGTATCTTCAAAATCATAACGTTTATATTGTGTGGTTTGCTTTCCGCAAACCTTAATTATCTTTTTAGGGTTCCGAGCCAAAATGGCAAAAATGGAACCCTTATAGTTTCGTCATGTTTGTCTGTCCGTCCGTCAGTCCGTTCAGGTTACCATTTTCTCAAAAACTATATATTTATTGATAAAATTGGACTATAAGTATCTTGTGTAAGTCGCTACTAAGTTTGGTAATTAAATGGTAAAATGAACATTTCTAGGTGGGACACTCAATGGAAGGAAGCTGAAAAGAATGTTTTCAGCAAAATCAACCTTACCACATATTTCGACAGCTATTTTAAAAACATTTTAAGGTTTCTAAACAGTTTTTTTGATCAATGGAATATTTTCGGAAATAATTACCCCAAAAATAACAAAAAATGAGTCTCCTCTTTATTTTTCAAACCATATGTCCAAAATTATTAATAAAATTAAAAAGGTAATACATAATAAATGCTTTCAAGGAAAATTATTTTGAACATGATCGGAGATACCGGTATTGAGTTATTGCTGAAAAGTTGCGTTTCTCAACAACAATGTTTATGAAAATAGGCTCTTTGCTGGTGCACTTTTAGTTTGACTTTATGAGTAATAGTCGACATACCTATTGTTTCTCTGGTTATAGGCGACTAAAAGTTCTTATACCTATTCATGCGCGATACATAAAAAGGGTAATAACATAGTTTTTCAATTGTAGTTCATTTCTTTGTAATAATGGCTTCCAGCCCTATACTAAGCATGGGCCTGCATGCTCTTGGTCGGTTTTTATAATATCATTATCATCCTTTCTTGTTATTAAACTCGGACATATGCAACAGGTATATTGTTTTCAAAATGTACCTAAAAGAGAAACAACATCAGAAATGTGACAGCTACGGTACATTGCCGTGAGATTAAATAACGGAGAATTCCCCAGCAACCCCGGCCGCGAGGGCGCTGTGAGCTAATACAAAATGCATCAACCCCACAGCCCCCTTCCCGCCCTGCCGGCATCGTTTATAAATGATTCCGGTTCAATTTCAGCATGCTGGTACAGGTACCTATCTATTATTTGACTTGTCGACTCCGTGGACCTTCAGCCATGTAGTTTTACATCGGTGTTTTTTGTGGTGACTTTACTTCGCAACTTGCGACTTACCTATTCGTTGTATTTAACCGAATTATAGCCGATCGCTTATGCAGATTCTGAATCCTTGTACAGATATTGTTTAGATTATTAGGAATGTCGATATATTATCATTGTTTCCGTATTGGATGTAAATAGCAGATCAAACAGAATTAAGGAGATTTAAAAATAAGAATAAAACATTATATTTGGACAACATTCAAAACTCCTGTATATTTGAGTAATAAGATATATGTTT
This sequence comes from Eumeta japonica, assembly GCA_005406025.1. Taxonomy (NCBI): domain Eukaryota; kingdom Metazoa; phylum Arthropoda; class Insecta; order Lepidoptera; family Psychidae; genus Eumeta; species Eumeta japonica. The sequence continues at coordinate 72,795 of BGZK01002111.1, forward strand.
TGTTGATCATAGTGAACATTATAAAATATCGTTACGTGCTATTATCCATAAATTAATTGTAATAAATAAAAGAGGTTACTAAATTTCAGTAACCGTTTATTTAAATTGACAATAATTGTGAGTTGTAAAGGCGATATTCAGAAAACGTATATCTGAAGAAGAATTACGTTCCTCTTTGATTAAAATAACAAAACAATGGTAACGAAAAATATAATCTTTAAGTTATAAAAATACACGATAGAAATAAGTTTCGACATTTGAACATATGTTACTTCATTGTAAGATGTCGTGCGTGGCTCGTTATTGTGTCCACAAAACCATTGGCGCTATTTTGTATTTCGAGGGCAGGCAACGCAGTGATTAATGGTAGACCATTGTTTAAAATATTTGTCGATTCATATGTTAACATTGGTTCTCAAAATTACTGTTTGCAGAACACTGTTCTATGTATTGTCGTTAATTTATGTTGGAACTTCTACGGCGGCAAGGACCGACGGTCGTACGTTTAAATAATAGAGTCATCGTTCATGTGGCCATCGTGAAAATAGTCCGCGGGTAAGGTATCTTCGCTGCCATGCTAGACGTCTTAATTGAAATGGCTGAATAGGTATAACCACGTCGGGCTGCCACTCAAAAGGAGACGAGGTGAGTGCTGGCAGTTTTATGGTATACGCCGTCATGGAGAATGCCCTGGGTATCGGCTATATTTCTTATCAGCATGATTCAATAGAAATCTATCGTCAATCGAGGTATTTTCTACGACCAAGTAAACGTTATTGTTATCACAGCACACGAGATCTAAAGAATTTAACGATCGTTTATTTTCAGCTGCTAAAACGAAATATTAGGATGTGTCTGGATGTAATTTTTTTTGCACAAAAATATAAGCATATAACGGAGCTAAGTCCGCGTTGTCCTTTTTCGTGGAGCCTTTTATCTTATTGCTCTACTTGCTCTCATCAAAATTCTAACCTAATTCTAACTCTGGACCTCTTGAATAAAAATAAAACCATTTTCTTAGGCGGGTATCTATGGTGTACTACAGGGAAGAATTTAAGAACTGTTCTAAGTGAATACAAAAAATACATAGGTATATATACCTAAATTTGGTTTAACTATTTTTTTGGCAGATATTAAATACGTAAATATTTATTTACGTATGCGTATTAAATATTTATATTTAATTACACATAATGAAATATACGTCTGCTTGTTTGTAGGCTTAGACAGGTAATGGATGATTAACAGAAATGATCATTGAAATCAAAATCAAATAAGTTAAATTGTTGAGTATTAGTACCAATTTAAAGTAATATTCTGTTTAATTTAGACTGTACATTTTATTTTTCACCCAATTTTGTGATAAATAATCATTTTATGATGCAGTGATTCATATTATACAATTTTTTCAATTTTGTCTATCTGTCTGTCTGTATGTCTTTTTATAATTCAAAAGTCTCAGACGATCGAAATGAAATTGGTATGCAATCATAAAATGGTAGTTGAGCACATGGTAGACCCACTGTCTGTTGTTATACTGTGTCTGTCTGTCTGTCTGTGTGTGTTTTATTACGTGAGAACGGTTTGCCATATGATTAAAATTGGTATACAGTAAGAACATAAGATTTCGTAAATGGTAGGCTATAGTTTTCCGATTTGTCTGCTTGTCTTGTACATATGTACGTTTTTATATAACTACAATAAAAAAAAGGTTTCACTGATCTTGCTGAAAATTTGTCTACCGACAGTAAGAACATGTGATTGCGCGAATGATCTGCTACGGCTACTGTCTGTCTATCTCTTTTGTTGTATGTGTCTATGTGTTTTTATAATTTACGTATAGCTGTGTTTTATTGTGAGTTTGTCAATATAAAAATACAATACAGAACATTTAATTTATGTGTCAATGAGACATGAGGTCAGGGCGTATGGTTCTTTTTAATGTGACCTCTGACATATAATAGGGTTCAAATTATGTCTAAATTACCTAAACGTTTTATCAATTCAAACATACGATAAACATTATACATCATTACAGTGTAATTAATGGGCGCCAACTGACAGCAAGTGCCGAAAAAGATACATAATCAAACTTAATGACGTTCACAATCAAATGTTGTACAAAGAGATTAAGGTAGGTACCTGATTTCGAATATTGAACTGAACTAAAATAACTAATTGTAATAAACGTATTCAGTAGTGCTCATGACACTAATCTAATTATGGCGGTCTGCTGGCATTTGAATACATTCTGGCCAATGAACAAGCAGTACAAGCAGAAACCGGCTTCTCCCACCTGTTAACGTTTTAAAGTAAATAGACAGCTATTGGCCCGCTCGCCAAGCTCAGGTGATTCGTCTGCGAACATCATGCGCAGAGGTCGCTAGCTTCTTATCTGCTGGCTTCACATCCCTTCATTTTACGTAGCGACTGATTACGTCTTTAGTAATGGTCCCGATTGCTATCCCGTGCTAAATTTTGATCCAGATCCTGATCTCGATGCAAATTTGTCTCACTCTCGATTTCGATCACAAGATCACAATGTCACTTTAGATTTCGAAGCCTATCTTGATTCAAATGAACTCCAATTATGGTCCCGCTTTTAGTCAAAGCGGACTTAGATTGATACTGCTTCTCATTTCGTTTTCAGTCATACCATCAGTTTTAATTCTGTTCCCACCCTCGATTTGGGCCTTAGTCCCGTTTTTTATTTTGCTATCTCTCCGTATCGATACCTGATTCAGCTCCGCGTGTAAATACAATTAAAATAAACTAAAAGTTACATGTAAATATTATATGTAATGTTTTTAAGGTTACAGGAGTCTAAATGGCAAAAACGGAACCTTATAGTTTCTTCATGTCCTTATAGTTTTCGTCCATCCGTCTATCCGTCTGTATATTACACGCATTTTAATCAAAACTATAAAATTTATTGTTGATATTCCGATTATAGGTGTCTTATGTAAGCTACTATTTAATTTGGTAGTTAAATAAGAAAATAAATATTTCTAAGGGGCACTCTATACCTGTAACAGAAGCTGAAAAACATTTTCAAAACATCATCGCGTCGCACCTATTTCGACATTACTTTTAAAAACATTTTAAGGTTTCTAAGCAGTTTTTTTTTAATTGAATATTTTCGTAAATAGGCAATCGCAAAATACCTAATTATAAATTGAATGTGTCTCCTTTATTTTTAAACCGTATGTCACAAAAATATGAAAAAATTAAATGTAACGTTTAATAAATCATTCGCAATTATTTTAATCATGATCGAATAAACCATTTATGAGTTATTACCAAAAACTGCGCTTTCAACAAAAAAGGTAAGTGCCATGAAGATACGCTCCTTTGCTGGTGCATTTTATCACATCATATTTTTTTTATTTTGAGACTGAATTAAGTGCTTTAACGTACCAAAATAACGCGACTAAAGTGTTTATATCTACTCTGTGAAGAACATGAAAAAGTGTAATAACGTTTGTTTTATTTTTTATTAAATCCCGATTTAAATTATTTGAAATAGTAAAGGCTAGAAAAGGCGAGTCTGCGATAAGCAGAATTCGGAGATAGGACGTCAGTATATCAATTTCAGTGGGTATATTACAAGTACTAGATAACGCCAAAAATACCTAATAAAACTCATTGAACTTCTATAATTATATCTATCTTATAATGTTAAACTAAATATTATTATCCCCTTTTCCTGCTCAACATTAGAGACAACAAATTTCGCCTTATAAGAAAGTAGGACGTTTTCCCGAACACACAATGTCCGTTCTATTAATGTGAATACTCTACGTACTTGGCGCTCGCTTTATTTAACACGAGAAGGTAAAGTTTTGCGCCATGAAACATTAGGTACTCACCTATAAGTATTTTAACTGGTGCTCCATTTTAATATCGAACAATCCGCGTATTAATTAAATGACTAACTTGATGTTCATATGAGATGTATTAGATATATAATGTATACATTATTAAAAGGAATGCGTCACTTTTAAAGACCATAATCTGTTAGTTTGTGAATGTGTAAAACAAGTGCATTTACAGTGCGTAATGGCAGCCTCATATATACACCCTTATGTCTTTTTTTTTTTTTTTGTAAAGGAAGTTTTTAGTGTACCATAGTCTAAAGTGCAAAGACGGAAACGATCGTCTAGCGCGGTGTTTACATCGATATCGATAATTAAAATTTATAATTATGGTACACAATAAAAATAAATAATTTATATTAAAGGTTGAATGAAAATTGAAAACAATATTACATATTATGCTATTTTCTCTTGATAGTACCTATTATTTCGAAAGCACGTAATGTATTTTTATTTAACAGTCCTTTGAAAATCAAATTAAAAAAAATTGTTGTTACCGAATTTAGGTATCTTCGAAAGTAGTAAAAATCGAATAATCTGACAAAAAATACATAAATATTGGAAATAAAGAATACGTAATATAATGAACAAAATACAATAAAGTCACGATATATTTGTAAATTATCTATAATCGAAATGCGGATGACTTTCAATTATTATATAAAAGGATCCGTGGTGACATCAAGCGTGATACTAATAGGTTTTCCGTACTTATACAGTTTTTTATTCAAAATTATTGTCATGTTGAATTGACGTAACTGCGATACATGGATGTGCGCCAAGTGCATCATTAAGAATCATATCGAAATTACATCACATTTATATGAAGACTAGCTTGCCCGCGGCTTTGCCCGCGTGGACTTTGAACACTTTCCTTTATCTTATGTAACGACCGTTTACCATATCAATCCCAATCCTGATTTCGATACCGATTTGTCTCACTTTTGACTTTGATCGCTGTCTCGCTTTTCATTCTGAACCCGGTCTCGGACTAGAAGTTAAAGAAACTCTGATTTCTGACCTCGGCACTGTTCCTTATTCCTATTCCGAACACGCTGTTGGTTCTAATTTTAATTCCACACTCGATTCCAACCATGGTTCCGTTCTCGATTGAGTCCTCGTCCGGTTTCGACTTTCAATTTTGCTCTTCGTCTTGTTTGCAATATCGACTCCGCTACCGCCCACGGTTCTGATTTGGTCAGGGCTACTACCAAAATAAAATTTAGCTATAAAACTCGGAGATGAATTGGCCAGAGTTTGTATAATAATATGCTGGTGATGGCGCACATATCGAAATCTTTTGAACAAGATGTCGTAGTGTTATTGTGATGGTTCAATAATTCGTTTTGATTACAAGTAAAGGAACTTTTTTGCATTTATATGCGATGAATCATAAAAGAGAAAAAATTTAAAAACATCTAATTGGTAGTGTCATTAAATACTTCATTAAATTGATCAGCCATATCATCTGTATCATATCGAAGATCACTTTTTCAAATACAAAAATTCGTCGGTATTCTTTTCTGATTTGAAAAGTGTCATGGCAGACATTGCGAAAGTCGAATTTCTTTCAAGGAAATGTTATAATCAGTCAATCTTCTCCTATCTAATATAAATATTTATCGTGGGATCGTCCTAAGTAACGGGTAAGACGCGATGTTTGTTCAGAGAAGTGATTTGTGAAATCTGGTACCGGTTATCATCGGTGGCACGTGTCTATGGTGATTCTAGGATCTTTTTTCACCCCGCAAGGTGGATGTCTGTAATCTGAATGCGCAGACGGCGGTTTGAAGTGCACAGTGTTCCATTGCTGGGCAGCCTCAGCCCACAACATTTCTTCTAACATATTTGCCTGCACTGCACTTACTGCCAGAAGTTTCATCACAGATGAGAGACCGAGAACAAATATAGGTGGGAAGTGATCCCAGTTCCAATATTCGAAATCAGGTACCTACCTCAATCTCTTTGTACAACATTTAATTGTGAACATCATTAGGATTTGATTTATATCTTTTTCGGCACTTGCTGTCGGTTGACGCCATTAATTACACTGTAATCATGTACAATGTTTATCATATATGTCTCAATTGATAAACAAGGTAATTTAGGCCCTAAGTTGAACCCTATTATATGTGAGGTCACAAAAACAACCATACGCCCTGAACCTCATGTCGCACATTGGTTATAATTAAATGAATCTGTATTATACATCTTTATGCTTTTATTTACTTATTGACAAAGTCTCTAATAAAAAATACA